>BOPN01007457.1:20000-22500 GCA_017312705.2 Penaeus japonicus | reverse complement strand
AGAGAGAGAGAGAGAGAGAGGGAGAGGGAGAGGAAGAGGAAGAGGAAGAGGAAGAGGGAGAGGGAGAGGGAGAGGGAGAGGGAGAGGGAGGGAGGGAGGGAGGGAGAGAGAGAGAGGGAGAGAGAGAGAGAGAGAGAGAGAGAGAGAGAGAGAGAGAGAGAGAGAGAGAGAGAGAGAGAGAGAGAGAGAGAGAGAGAGAGAGAGAGAGAGAGAGAGAGAGAGAGAGAGAGAGAGAGAGAGAGAGAGAGAGAGAGAGTCAGTAATACATTTGTAGTGGAGTGAATGAAACTAACCACAAAAAAGGAATGGATAGTGTATTAAGTTATAGCAAAACTTGCCCAACTTGAAATCTTTACATTCACTCATAAAGATCTAAAAAATAATAGGGACTTTCAGCTGTTGTTTAAGTGGCTGGCCACGCATAACTAATTACTCCCATCCTGAACCTATGAGGGGAATAAATAAACATCTGGTGAAGTTATGTGCGTCATCTTCTACTTGTTTGAAAGAATTCCAATTCTAAACTACTTACCTGAAACACTTTTGTTGTTTCTTGAGTTAACACATATGAGTTAACATAATCATTGTAACCTTAATGCACTACTACTTGCTGGAGCAATAAAATCAAATTGAAAAAGAGTTGAAGCCACCTTCTCCTAACACATCTTTTCCTGAAGCAAAATAATCACCAATACCTGTTCAACAATATCAGAAAAAGAGGCATACACATCCCAAGCCAGACTGATTCAGTAATGTCATGTCCAGATCTAAGAGGTAAAATGGATGCATTGAAAGACACTTACATGTCCCCAACAAGCTGCTGCATGGAGAGGAGACCAATCATCATGGTCCCTTACTTCCGTGGGGACATTCTGACTCAGCAGGTACTCCACCACTCTGACGTAGCCATTGGCAGCCGCTATGTGAAGCTGGTTAGGCAGTAAGGAAGAATCAGA
Organism: Penaeus japonicus; assembly: GCA_017312705.2. NCBI lineage: Eukaryota > Metazoa > Arthropoda > Malacostraca > Decapoda > Penaeidae > Penaeus > Penaeus japonicus. The sequence goes on along the minus strand of BOPN01007457.1, from coordinate 21,544 downwards.
TTAAAGCACACTTCCTTCGTTGGTTGTATACTGATCTATTATATGGTTTCTTGGTGAATGTAAATTTTATGTCACTTTACATTTAAGATCTAATAAACATAACAAAACCAGTAATTTTGGAAGTCAAGACACAACAGATAACAATTCATATATTCACTTACAGGGGTAGCACCCTGGTGATCACGGTACATTAAGCTTTCACCCCTAGCCTTCATTTCTTTCAGATCATTCAACATTTGAGATTCTGTAGCTGAACGGGTTTCATCAATGAGCCGCTGGGTGACGCCACGTCGGGCCATCTCACTCTCTATGTAATCAAGAGTTGCATCGTCTTCACATATGTCATATGGCATATTACCATCTGCATTTACAGCCAGAAGATTTGCGCCCCTAGAAAGAAAATGGTAAGTTTAGAAATATGCAACACATGATCGATAAGTTGTGACCGAACTCACAGTACATGCACAATCATCGCAATATAAAACTTACTTTGCAATGAGGAACTTGGCAAGGTGAAGATGTCCACATGTGGCTGCTGCATGGAGTGGTGTCCACTTCTCTGAATCTTGTGCATTAACATTAGCCCCATGGTGGACAAGCAGCCTCATCATTTCCTCAGAGTCATCGATGCAACACTGATGTAAAGCAGTTAGTCCATCCTCATTAGTCGAGTCTGGATCTACATTTGCTTCTAGCAGTGCTTGTACTGTTGAAGGATAATAAAATGTATAAAAAACAGTGTTCTAAAGAAACCTGTATATTACATACAAACTACGATGATAGACTGAAAAAATTAAAATATTGAAAGAAAATGCAATAACATAATGATGTACCAGGAACATGACGTTAGAAAAAAACAACATTATTATTTTCAATAATAGAGGAAGAAGAGGGTATAGTGTTAAGTATAAAATGTGGTGACAAAGGTTGTAAAAATAATTGTTTCCAAATAGGACTACTAAGGACTAAAACCTTTCAGAAAACATTGTATGAATAAGAAAAAACCTTTGGTGGCATAGCAGATAAATTACAAGGCACGGTCCAGCTCAGATAAAAAAAACATTACTCCATAAAGTAATGTTTGTCTGAGATTCAAGAGAAAATGCTTTTAAAAACATTTCTGATCCAAAGAAACATAATGACAAAAAGCTTAGAACTTTACATAGTTTGAATACTACTAAGATGATACAGCCTATCAGGGCAAGAAAAAAAGAAAAAAAAGAAAGAAAGAAAGAAAAAAATAAAAAAGAAAAAGAAAAAGGCATAAAATTGGCCTGATCTCCTCTGCATATAGCATAAAGTAGACACACATATATATGGCTAGTTTTCTAACCTAAAAATAAGACACAGGGAAAGCCATCATCCCTTATCATTTTATTTTTTCAAATGACTCCGACATAAAACATAAAACAGTGAAAATAAAGATGACCAATAGCAAAGATAACAGCAAAGAAAGATCATGATAGTTATCAATAATTGAGACTTTACTGCAATAGTAACACTGTTGATACGAAATTTATCAACTTTCATCTTTCAATCATTCA
>BOPN01007457.1:0-2500 GCA_017312705.2 Penaeus japonicus | reverse complement strand
GAGTAGTACTGTGACCCGTTTTTCCGTCCATGATGTATCAGTTTTCGCTGCTCAAACGGGTTATGGCGTATTCGAATGTTTACATTAACCCTGTTACCGCCATGAAACAGTTTTAAAGATCCAACGACTGTGAGAGTGAACGGGAAGTTTATCCAATAAAAATAAAACTTTTGAACGGTAAAAACGAGAGTCTTTTCCCATGAAGATTTCGATGCAGTACCGGAAGTTGATCAACGGCATTGCTAAGGTCAACAGGATCCTATATAACCCACGGGTGAGTGAGTGACAAACTGACATAAAAAGATATTGGGTGAAGGTCAGTAGATGGCGGTAAAGGATGCCTTTTCATATCGAATGACAGTGAGATTCTGTCACTTCTATGAATAATAGTTTGTGTATTCCTTTATTTTCAGTTCTGTTTTTCCCCTTGTTTACATTATGAAAACCTGATATTTACAATTATTGATAATCGTAGATTTTAAACTTTGCGAATAATGAAAAATTATCCTTTACTAAATAACGATTTGATTTAAAATCGAATAGAAGTATGTGCGAAAAAAGAAATATAAAAGATTTATATGCACTGAAGCACCGCAAGGGCGGGGAAGGGACGGAGCTAATACGTGCTTCGCGGTTCTTGCTTTTTCAAAATGTTATTTTTGGTAATATCATATTTTCGCTGTGATGGATACCCGATATGTATATAAGAATTACCGAATTCCTTTAGGGGTTAAGTATCATCATTTACATATACATATATTTGTGTATGTATATAGATACGTATATATACGGATATATATATATATACATATAAATATATGTATATAGATACGTATATATACGGATATATATATACATATATACATAGAAATATATGTATATATACATATATATGTATATATGTAAATATATACATATATACATATATATATATATATATATATATATATATATATATATATATATATATATGTGTGTGTGTGTGTGTGTGTGTATGTATGTATACACATACATGTATGTACATGTATGTATATACATATATATATAAATATATATATATATATACATATATGTACATATATGTACATATACATATGGAGAAATATGTACGTTTGCACGTTCGTATATATTTGCGTAAATGTGAGTACATTTCTTTGTCATCATGTGTGTTTATAGATACGAGCGTGGGTGGGTGGAGTATGTACGTGTAATCTTTAATTCATTTGTCCTTTGTTAATCTGTCTTCTTTTGGACAAAGAGCAGTGAGGAAACCACTAATGAATTAATGCTAGGGCCAAATCCCAGTCATGCCAATGCAATCGGAGCATACATTCATATGCATGTAGAGAAAGTAATTTCTCTTGTCTGTATATACCTACTATATATAGTTCGTCATATTAATAAGGGTTTATGTCGGCACAACTGCTTTGTCCAAAAATCTGACAACGAAAATAGTACTCTTTAGATAGATGAAAGTGATGATGAGAAATTAGCAGATATGCCATAAAAAAAATGAACTGATCAGTCTAGAAAAAAATATCAGATAATAAGCCTAACCGAGAGAAATAAAGGGAAATGTAATACCATTAGTAATGAAAATGAGGATGTTTTATAAGCAATTATGACTACTTTCAGCAGCAATGCTTATGATAATGATGATAACAGTATTCACGTCGTTTGTATTACCGCCAGCATTAGTAATAACAGTGAGATACGTCATGGTGAGGTATTGAGAATAGCAATGATGAGGATAACAGTAAAAACTACTATCATTTTTAACATTAAACTATACGGGACAATGATATAACAAAGATGCTACTACACATAATTATGGAAAATATTACTATTAACAGCATCATTACAATTGACTATTATTTATGATGATTATTGATGCTGCAATAATAATGTTAAATGTTGTAACGATGGTCATAATGATGTACGTGTTATTAATCATTCACACAAAATCATAAATTATAACAATCATAAATAGAACATTAATCGTAAAGAAACAAAAAGAGAAACAGAGGAAATGGAGAAGCCAGAGAAGAAGAAGAAGAAAGCGAAAAACATTATCTGCGATTTTTGAGACATGAAATCAATTGTTCTCTCTTCATTTCTTGTCTCTAATTGGATCAACGTCATGCGGTCATGAATTCGGGTTTATATGTTTCTTTTTTCTCCTTTCCCAATTTGTAATTTTCTTTTGATTTTCTTATTGGAAGATGCTATTTTACAGTCCCTTACGTTGGATCTGAATTTGAACGTTGGGGTGAATAGCTTGGCTGTTACGCAATCCTTTACAAGATAGTCGAATACCAAGATGAGGAACCACATAAACCTTGGTACGATATTTATATGTATATGCATATATATATATATATATATATATATATATATATATATATATATATATATATACATATATATACATATATATACATACATACATACATACATACATACATTCACACACACACACACGCACACACACACACACACA
>BOPN01007456.1:27500-42500 GCA_017312705.2 Penaeus japonicus | reverse complement strand
TATATATATATATTTATTTATAAATATGATAGATATACATGAATGTATGTGTGTATATAATATATATACATCTATAGTATGTATATATATTATATATACATATATATATATATATACATATATATGTATATGATGCATATATATATATGTGTGTATTCATACACACACACACACACACATGAGTCATTTGTCTTCTTATATACTTCCTCTGCTGGAAATGAAATAAGATTTAATACCTTCAAATTCCACGACACTTGATTTCGTCACAGTGGAGTCAGCACTCAAAGCCGTCAGCAAAATCTTAAATTCTGTTACTTGAGGCTCCACCTTGAATACGCAGGTCTTAGGAGAACTGCCAGTGATGTCACAGGTGAGCGGCTCCGGTGTCAGATCCTCCGTGTCTGTGTAGAGTTTTGCTTCCATTCTGATCGACGTTTCGGAGAATTCGGCAGCGACAATCAGGTCCTCCTCGGGCACTCCGATGTAGTTCAGCTGAACCCACGGATCGATCAGAACTGCCAGAGTGGAAACATTTTTGATCAGTCGTCATTTCTACACTCAAATGAACTCTTTCCTTTTCTTTAAACACAATCCTGCTCTCTTAATATCACGGTCACCCTTCAACCCACTTGAAGTGCCTCCAAGCAAAAATCAAAGAAAGCACAAAAACGGGAGTTAAAAATGAAATGAGATACACTCACAATGCTAAATGAATCAGGCGAACATCCTCTCAGGCAGTTTTTGTGATTCCCTCATTATTTCATTCCATTTTGCCATTAAACTTACCCTCAGACACCTTATACATTGCTGTCATGTCACACTGCTCGACAGTTGGGTTGGCCATCCTGCACACTTCAGGAGGCTCCTTGATGTTCTCTGGTTCCAAGGAATAGCAGATTGTACTAGCTGGACATGTGAAACCATTCACTTTGACTGCCATTGCACTTGTCTCCACTCTTATTGACTGGAATGCTTCTGTTCCTACTTTCGTTATCTGCGGGAGCTTGATCTCTGTTGGAATGTAATAATGGTGTAGTAATGACTCAAATTACGAAGGCAACTATGCACATACCTTTACATCCAACTGATCAGGCTCAGTATCGCTATTCCTGGCAGGAGCATTATGACTGCTATAGGTCAAAGTCTTTATTTACCTTCGAAGGTGACCAAGGCCTTCCCAAAGGCCAGAGCGTCGGAGTCTACGCTGTCGTCCGAGTGTGCAATGACCATCACCGTCACTTCGACGTTCGTCTTCGGTGCTTCGACGTCTTCGAATGTTATGACGTTTCCTGCGTGTATGACGTCATTGAAGTCTGCGAACGCGATGTGTTGAACGCTCTCGCTACCAGCAAGGGGTTCGAGTACCACATACTCCAGATACTTTGCTCCGTCGACGTCTGTGTCGGACGAGATCGTCAGCTGCACTTGACCACGCACTGTCGAGACTTTGGAGATTCTCGTAATGGAGAGAGGCGTTGCGGCATCTTTAGAAGGAGAAACTTTATTAGTCTTTCTTTGCTTTGTAATCTTCCTTCAAACGTTTTCTTCTAGCAAGAAGGTAGAAGAAATATATTTGCTTATTAGTTGTTAATAAGATTGAGAAAGAAAAAAAGAATGGGGTCATTTACTCTCTTTATTGCATAATTGCTTTGAGTGATTATGAGTGTTGCACTCTATATCCATTTCTTTATCTCTTGCCAATCTTTCCTTCTCTACATAAAACTTCTAAGAGCATTTTTATAATTTAAAATGAGTGTCTATTAATGGCAGCGAGACTAACACTTCCTTATTCATATGTTTGTAAACAGTTCACCAGCTGCAACAGTTATACTGTGACGAGGTTTCTCCAGAAAAACCAAGTGTTCCTTGCTCTGCATAGTTCTGTTCAATCAGTATATCTTTAACAGCTTCATGAGTATACTTTATTTTATTCAAATCTATTTTTGATTCTGCTAGGATCTGAAAACTGAAACTTTGTGACAATTTAAATATATAATTACTTTCCGTTCATAACGCAAGTGCATTAAATAATGATAGGGCCTATAGTTTTTCTGTTTTGTCCTGTTTGTGATAAATTATTGGTATATATATCTTTACTTGGATCTCCTACTTTATTGTTTGGGAAATAGTCTATCATATTTCATTACACTAAATTCTTAGTTTATTATCATACAAGTGTCAACTTACAATTACATTTATAGTGCCTTATTCGAACCTAGGTTTCTTACAAAAAGTGATTTCCTATACGGTACAGTCAAGGACTGTCAAAGAATTGAAATATATTTTTCAGTGAGGTAACAGGTTAGGCTTTCAACTTGGTTTGTGCTATTAAACACTGGTAGATTTATAAACACAGCGCTGAGCATGGGATGGAGAGGAAAGGGGGAAGATGAAAATTAGAGACTTTTAAAAATAGTTGTCAGTTATACCTATTATTAAGTTACTTGATGTCTACATCAATTTGCCAAGTTCATTTCTATTAAAATTCAACTAAAGCTGTTTTTTTTCTTCTTTTTTTTTCTTATATAATATCCTCCATTAGCTTACCTTGGTCTGGTAGCAGGGAAACTAACACGGCTGTGTTATCTTTCATCACTTTCGCCCTGTGAACTGCCTCTGTGTTTAGATTGGTGAAATAAGCTTTGCATTTCCTAACTTCAGATCCACATGTTATGGACGTCTGTGTGAAGGCACCCGAAACGTCCTCCTCAACTCTGACAATGAAGGTTTGTTCACTGGAGGCACGCCACCTGACTTCGAGGTCAGCGCCTTTGTTGAAGTGCTGACCCCGGGTCCCGAAGTCTTAGAAGGGAAATGTCTTATGGTTAATTTGCGAAAGCCTTGATTGGGTAAATACATTATATATATATATATATATATATATATATATATATATATATATATATATATATATATATATATATATATATATATATATATATATATATATATATATATATATGTATATATATATATATATACTGTATATATATATAAATATATATACATAAACATAAATATATTGTATATACATATGTATATATATTATATATTATATGTAATTAAAAAATATATATATAGTTTGTAAATATATATATACATAAACATAAATATATTGTATATACATATGTATATATATATTATATATTATATGTAATTACAAAATATATATACAGTTTGTAAATATACATACATATATTTATATATGTATATATAGGATATACATATATAATTTCTATACAATATATATAATATATGAAACATATATGTATACATATATATGGTAGATAGATAAATAAGAGTAAATATATACATTTATACATATATATATATGGGATACATATATTCATTTATATTTATATAATAAATATACATAAATATATGTATATATACATATATATACACACATATATATATATATATATTTATAAATATGATAGATATACATAAATGTATGTGTATATATAATATATATACATTTATAGTATGTATATTTATTATATATACATATGTATATATCTATATCTATATACAGACATATATATGTATATGATACATATACATATGTGTATTCACACACACACACATATGTATATATGTATATATATATATATATATATATATATATATATATATATATATATATACATATAGGAAGAGAGAGAGAGACAGCATTTGATGCCTGGATGTAGGCTTAGATACATATAATATGAATATATATATATATATATATATATATATATATATATATATATATATATATATATATATGTATATATATATACATATATATATACATATATATATATATATATATATATATATATATATATATATATATATATATATATATATATATATATATATATATATATATATATATATATATATATATATATAGGGAGAGAGAGAGAGACAGCATTTGATGCCTGGATGTAGGCTCAGATACATACAATATGAATATATATATATATATATATATATATATATATATATATATATATATATATATATATATATATATATGTATGTATGTATGTATACGCGTAAATATGTTTATATGTATGAGTCATTTGTCTTCTTATATACTTCCTCTGCTGGAAATGAAATAAGATTTAATACCTTCAAAGTCCACGACACTTGATTTCGTCACAGTGGAGTCAGCACTCAAAGCCGTCAGCAAAATCTTAAATTCTGTTACTTGAGGCTCCACCTTGAATACGCAGGTCTTAGGAGAACTGCCAGTGATGTCACAGGTGAGCGGCTCCGATGTCAGATCCTCCGTGTCTGTGTAGAGTTTTGCTTCCATTCTGATCGACGTATCGGAGAATTCGGCAGCGACAATCAGGTCCTCCTCAGCCGCCCCGGTGTAGCTCAGCTGAACCGACGGATCGATCAGAACTGCCAGAGTGGAAACAGCTTTGATCAGTCGTCATTTCTACACTCAACAAGCACAAAACGTAAGTTTAAAATGAAATAATATACACTCACAATGCTAAAGGAATCAGATGAACATCCTCTCAAGCGGGTTTTGTGATTCCCTCATTATTTCATTCCATTTTGCCATTAAACTTACCCTCAGACACCATGTACGTTGTCGTCATGTCACACTGCTCGACAGTTGGGTTGGCCATCCTGCACACTTCAGGAGGCTCCTTGATGTTCTCTGGTTCCAATTGATAGCAGACTGTACTAGCTGGACATGTGAAACCATTCACTGTGACTGCCATTGCACTTGTCTCCACTCTTAGTGACTGGAATGCTTCTGTTCCTACTTTCGTCATCTGCGGGAGCTTGATCTCTGTTGGAATGTAGGAAGGCAAGTGCCATTTGTAATAATGGTGTAGTAATGACTCAATTTACGAAGGCAACTATGCACATACCTTTACATTCAACTGATCAGGCTCAGTATCACTATCCTTGGCAGGAGCATTATGACTGCTATAGGTCAAAGTCTTTATTTACCTTCGAAGGTGACCAAGGCCTTCCCAAAGGCCAGAGCGTCGGAGTCTACGCCGTCGTCCGAGTGTGCAATGACCATCACCGTCACTTCGACGTTCGTCTTCGGTGCTTCGACGTCTTCGAATGTTATGACGTTTCCTGCGTGTATGACGTCATTGAAGTCTGCGAACGCGATGTGTTGAACGCTCTCGCTACCAGAAAGGGGTTCGAGTACCACATACTCCAGATACTTTGCCCCTTCAACCTCTGCGTCGGACGAGATCGTCAGCTGCACTTGACCACGCACTGTCGAGACTTTGGAGATTCTCGTAATGGAGAGAGGCGTTGCGGCATCTTTAGAAGGAGAAACTTTATTAGTATTAATCTTCCTTCAAGCGTTTTCCTCTAGCAGGAAGGTAGAAGAAACATAATCTCTTTTTAGCTATTAATAAGATTAAGAAAGAAAAAAAAGAATGGGGTCATTTAGTCTACTTGCTGCACAATTGCCTTGAATGATTATGAGCATTGCACTCTCTATCCATTCCTATATCACATGTCAATCTTTCTTTTCCTACAAAACTGTTCAGAGCATTTTTATAATTTAATATTCGTGTCTGTTAAAGGCGACGAGATTAACACTTCCTTATTCATATGCTTGTAAACAGTTCACCAGCTGCAACAGTTATACTGTGACGAGGTTTCTCCAGAAAAACCAAGTGTTCCTTGCTCTGCATAGTTCTGTTCAATCAGTATATCTTTAACAGCTTCATGAGTATACTTTATTTTATTCAAACCTATTTTTGATTCTGCTAGGATCTGAAAATTGAAACTTTGTGACAATTCATGTATATAATTACTTTCCGTTCATAACACAAGTGCATTAAATAATAATAGGGCCTATATTTTTATGTTTAGATATCTTTACTTAGATCTACTTTATTGTTTGGGAAATGGTCTATCATATTTCATTACACTAAATTCTTAGTTTATTATCATACAAGTGTCAACTTATAATTACATTTATAGTGCCTTATTCGAACCTAGGTTTCTTACAAAAAGTTTTTTCCTATACGGTACAGTCAAGGACTGTCAAAGAATTGAAATATATTTTTCAGTGAGGTAACAGGTTAGGCTTTCAACTTGGTTTGTGCTATTAAACACTGGTATATTTATAAACACAGCGCTGAGCATGGGATGGAGAGGAAAGGGGGAAGATGAAAATTAGAGACTTTTAAAAATAGTTGTCAGTTATGCCTATTATTAAGTTACTTGATGTCTACATCAATTTGCCAAGTTCATTTCTACTAAAATTCAACTATAGCTGTTTTTTTTTCTTTTCTTTTTTTTCCTTTTTTTCTTATATAATATCCTCCATTAGCTTACCTTGGTCTAGTAGCAGGGAAACCAACACGGCTGTATTATCTTTCATCACTTTCGCCCTGTGAACTGCCTCTGTGTTTAGATTGGTGAAATAAGCTTTGCATTTCCTAATTTCAGATCCACATGTTATGGACGTCTGTGTGAAGGCACCCGAAACGTCCTCCTCAACGCTGACAATGAAGGTTTGTTCACTGGAGGCACGCCACCTGACTTCGAGGTCAGCGCCTTTGTTGAAGTGCTGACCCTGGGTCCCGAAGTCTTAGAAGGGAAATGTCTTATGGTTAATTTGTGAAAGCCTTGATTGGGTAAATACATTATATATATATATATATATATATATATATATATATATATATATATATATGTATATATATATATATATACTGTATGTATTTATACACACACACACACATATATATATATATATATATATATATATATATATATATATATATACATATATATATATATATACTGTATATATATATATAAATATATATATACATAAACATAAATATATTGTATATATATGTATATATATTATATATTATATGTAATTAAAAAATATATATATAGTTTGTAAATATACATATATATACTTATATATGTATATATAGGATATACATATATAATTTCTATATAATATATATATAATATATGAAACATATATGTATACATATATATGATAGATAGATAAATATTAGTAAATATATACATTTATACATATATATATATGGGATATATATATTCATTTATATTTACATAATAAATATACATAAATATATGTATATATACATATATATACATACATATATGTATATATATATATATATATATTTATAAATATGATAGATATACATGAATGTATGTGTACAGGTATATATAATATATATACATCTATAGTATGTATATATGTTATATATACATATGTATATATCTATATCTATATACATACATATATATGTCTATGATACATATACATATAGGAAGAGAGAAAGAGACAGCATTTGATGCCTGGATGTAGGCTTAGATACATATAATATGAATATATATATATATATATATATATATATATATATATATATATATATATATATATATATATATATATATATATAGGGAGAGAGAGAGAGACAGCATTTGATGCCTGGATGTAGGCTCAGATACATACAATATGAATATATATATATATATATATATATATATATATATATATATATATATATATATATATATATGTGTGTGTGTGTGTGTGTGTGTGTGTGTGTGTGTATGTATGTATGTATGTATGTATACGTGTAAATATGTTTATATGTGTGAGTCATTTGTCTTCTTATATACTTCCTCTACTGGAAATGAAATAAGATTTAATACCTTTAAAGTCCACGACACTTGATTTCGTCACAGTGGAGTCAGCACTCAAAGCCGTCAGCAAAATCTTAAATTCTGTTACTTGAGGCTCCACCTTGAATACGCAGGTCTTAGGAGAACTGCCAGTGATGTCACAGGTGAGCGGCTCCGGTGTCAGATCCTCCGTGTCTGTGTAGAGTTTTGCTTCCATTCTGATCAACGTATCGGAGAATTCGGCAGCGACAATCAGGTCCTCCTCAGCCGCCCCGGTGTAGCTCAGCTGAACCGACGGATCGATCAGAACTGCCAGAGTGGAAACAGCTTTGATCAGTCGTCATTTCTACACTCAACAAGCACAAAATCGTGAGTTAAAATGAAATGAGATGCACTCATAATGCTAAAGGAATCAGACGAACATCCTCTCAAGCTTTTTTTGTGATTCCCTCATTATTTAATTCCATTTTGCCATTAAACTTACTTTCAGACACCTTATACATTGCCGTCATGTCACACTGCTCGACAGTTGGGTTGGCCATCCTGCACACTTCAGGAGGCTCCTTGATGTTCTCTGGTTCCAAGGAATAGCAGACTGTACTAGCTGGACACGTGAAACCATTCACTATGACTGCCATTGCACTTGTCTCCACTCTTAGTGACTGGAATGCTTCTGTTCCTACTTTCGTCATTTGTGGGAGCTTGATCTCTGTTGGAATGTAGGAAGGCAAGTGCCATTTGTAATAATGGTGTAGTAATGACTCAATTTACGAAGGCAACTATGCACATACCTTTACATTCAACTGATCAGGCTCAGTATCGCTATCCTTGGCAGGAGCATAATGACTGCTATAGGTCAAAGTCTTTATTTACCTTCGAAGGTGACCAAGGACTTCCCAAAGGCCAGAGCGCCGGAGTCTACGCCGTCGTCCGAGTGTGCAATGACCATCACCGTCACTTCGACGTTCGTCTTCGGTGCTTCGACGTCTTCGAATGTTATGACGTTTCCTGCGTGTATGACGTCATTGAAGTCTGCGAACGCGATGTGTTGAACGCTCTCGCTACCAGAAAGGGGTTCGAGTACCACATACTCCAGATACTTTGCCCTTTCAACCTCTGCGTCGGACGAGATCGTCAGCTGCACTTGACCACGCACTGTCGAGACTTTGGAGATTCTCGTAATGGAGAGAGGCGTTGCGGCATCTTTAGAAGGAGAAACTTTATTAGTCTTTCTCTGCTTTGTAATCTTCCTTCAAGCGTTTTCCTCTAGCAAGAAGGTAGAAGAAACATAATCTCTTTTTAGCTATTAATAAGATTAAGAAATAAAAAAAGAATAGGGTCATTTAGTCTATTTACTGCACAATTGCCTTGAATGATTATGAGCGTTGCACTCTCTATCCATTCCTATATCACATGTCAATCTTTCTTTTCCTACAAAACTGTTCAGAGCATTTTTATCATTTAATATTCGTGTCTGTTAATGGCGACGAGATTAACACTTCCTTATTCATATGTTTGTAAACAGTTCACCAGCTGCAACAGTTATACTGTGACGAGGTTTCTCCAGAAAAACCAAGTGTTCCTTGCTCTGCATAGTTCTGTTCAATCAGTATATCTTTAACAGCTTCATGAGTATACTTTATTTTATTCAAACCTATTTTTGATGCTACTAGGATCTGAAAATTGAAACTTTGTGACAATTCATGTATATAATTACTTTCCGTTCATAACACAAGTGTATTAAATAATAATAGGGCCTATATTTTTTCTGTTTAGATATCTTTACTTAGATCTACTTTTTTGTTTGGGAAATGGTCTATCATATTTCATTACACTAAATTCTTAGTTTATTATCATACAAGATATAACTTACAATTACATTTATAGTGCCTTATTCGAACCTAGGTTTCTTACAAAAAGGGATTTCCTATACGGTACAGTCAAGGACTGTCAAAGAATTGAAATATATTTTTCAGTAAGATAACAGGTTAGGGCCAGGCTTTCAACTTGGTTTGTGCCATTAAGCACTGGTAGATTTATAAACACAGCGCTGAGCATGGGATGGAGAGGAAAGGGGAGAGATTAAAATTAGAGACTTTTAAAAATAGTTGTCAGTTATGCCTATTATTAAGTTACTTGATGTCTACATCAATTTGCCAAGTTCATTTCTATTAAAATTCAACTAAAGCTGTTTTTTTTTCTTCTTTTTTTTCGTTTTTTTTTTCTTATTTAATATCTTCCATTAGCTTACCTTGGTCTGGTAGCAGGGAAACCAACACGGCTGTGTTATCTTTCATCACTTTCGCCCTGTGAACTGCCTCTGTGTTTAAATTGGTGAAATAAGCTTTGCATTTCCTAATTTCAGATCCACATGTTATGGACGTCTGTGTGAAGGCACCCGAAACGTCCTCCTCAACTCTGACAATGAAGGTTTGTTCACTGGAGGCACGCCACCTGACTTCGAGGTCAGCGCCTTTGTTGAAGTGCTGACCCCGGGTCCCGAAGTCTTAGAAGGGAAATGACGTCCTATGGTTAATTTGCGAAAGCCTTAATTGGGTAAATACATAATATATATATATATATATATATATATATATATATATATATATATATATATATAAACATAAATATATTGTGTATATATATGTTTATATATTATGTATACTGTATATCATATAAAAATATAAATATGTCTTATATATATTTATATATTATATGTAATTAAAAAATATATATATAGTTTATGAATATACATATATATATATATATCCTTATATAAGTATATATATGATATACATACATAATTTCTATATAATATATATAATATATGAAACATATATGTATACATATATAGGATAGATAGATAAATAGTAAATATATATATTTATACGCATATATATGGGATATATATATTCATTTATATTTATATAATAGATATACATAAATATATGTGTATATACATACATACATACATGTATATATATATATATATATATATATATATATATATATATATATATATATATATATATATATATGATAGATATACATGAATGTATATGTATATATAATATATATACATCTATAGTATATATATATATATATATATATATATATATATATATATATCATATATACATATGTATATATCTATATCTATATACATACATATGTATGTATATGATCCACACACATTTAAGTATATATATATGTACATATATATATATATATATATATATATATATATATATATATATATATATATATATATATATATATATAGAGAGAGAGAGAGACAGCATTTGATGCCTGGATGTAGGCTCAGATACATATAATATGAATATATATATATATATATATATATATATATATATATATATATATATATATATGTAAATATGTTTATATGTGTGAGTCATTTGTCTTCTTATATACTTCCTCTACTGGAAATGAAATAAGATTTAATACCTTCAAAGTCAACGACACTTGATTTCGTCACAGTGGAGTCAGCACTCAAAGCCGTCAGCAAAATCTTAAATTCTGTTACTTGAGGCTCCACCTTGAATACGCAGGTCTTAGGAGAACTGCCAGTGATGTCACAGGTGAGCGGCTCCGGTGTCAGATCCTCCGTGTCTGTGTAGAGTTTTGCTTCCATTCTGATCAACGTATCGGAGAATTCGGCAGCGACAATCAGGTCCTCCTCAGCCGCCCCGGTGTAGCTCAGCTGAACCGACGGATCGATCAGAACTGCCAGAGTGGAAACAGCTTTGATCAGTCATTTCTACACTCAACGGGCACAAACCGTGAGTTTAAAATGAAATAATATACACTCACAATGCTAAAGGAATCAGATGAACATCATCTCTAGCGGTTTTCGTGATTCCCTCATTATTTCATTCCATTTTGCCATTAAACTTACCCTCAGACACCTTAAACATTGCCGTCATGTCACACTGCTCGACAGTTGGGTTGGCCATCCTGCACACTTCAGGAGGCTCCTTGATGTTCTCTGGTTCCAAGTAATAGCAGACTGTACTAGCTGGACACGTGAAACCATTCACTATGACTGCCATTACACTTGTCTCCACTCTTAGTGACTGGAATACTTCTGTTCCTACTTTCGTCATCAGTGGGAGCTTGATCTCTGTTGGAATGTAGGAAGGCAAGTGCCATTTGTAATAATGGTGTAGTAATGACTCAATTTACGAAGGCAACTATGCACATACCTTTACATTCAACTGATCAGGCTCAGTATCACTATCCTTGGCAGGAGCATTATGACTGCTATAGGTCAAAGTCTTTATTTACCTTCGAAGGTGACCAAGGCCTTCCCAAAGGCCAGAGCGTCGGAGTCTACGCCGTCGTCCGAGTGTGCAATGACCATCACCGTCACTTCGACGTTCGTCTTCGGTGCTTCGACGTCTTCGAATGTTATGACGTTTCCTGCGTGTATGACGTCATTGAAGTCTGCGAACGCGATGTGTTGAACGCTCTCGCTACCAGCAAGGGGTTCCAGTACCACATACTCCAGATACTTTGCCCCTTCAACCTCTGCGTCGGACGAGATCGTCAGCTGCACTTGACCACCCACTGTCGAGACTTTGGAGATTCTCGTAATGGAGAGAGGCGTTGCGGCATCTTTAGAAGGAGAAACTTTATTAGTCTTTCTCTGCTTTGCAATCTTCCTTCAAGCGTTTTCCTCTAGCAGGAAGGTAGAAGAAACATAATTATTAGCTATTAATAAGATTGAGAAAGAAATAAGGAATGGGGTTATTTACTTGATTTTCTGTACATTTGCCTTGAATGATTATGAGCGTTGCACTCTCTATCCATACCTATATCACATGTCAATCTTTCTTTTTCTACAAAAACTGTTCAGAGCATTTTTATCATTTAATATTCGTGTCTGTTAATGGCGGCGAGATTAACACTTCCTTATTCATATGCTTGTAAACAGTTCACCAGCTGCAACAATTATACTGTGACGAGGTTTCTCCAGAAAAAAACAAGTGTTCCTTGCTCTGCATAGTTCTGTTCAATCAGTATATCTTTAACAGCTTCATGAGTATACTTTATTTTATTCAAAACTATTTTTGATTCTGCTAGGATCTGAAAATTGAAACTTTGTGACAATTCATGTATATAATTACTTTCCGTTCATAACACAAGTGCATTAAATAATAATAGGGCCTATATTTTTTCTGTTTAGGTATCTTTACTTAGATCTACTTTATTGTTTGGGAAATAGTCTATCATATTTCATTACACTAAATTCTTAGTTTATTATCATACAAGTGTCAACTTACAATTACACTTATAGTGCCTTATTCGAACCTAGGTTTCTTACAAAAAGTGATTTCCTATACCGTATAGTCAAGGACTGTCAAAGAATTGAAATATATTTTTCAGTGAGGTAACAGGTTAGGCTTTCAACTTGGTTTGTGCTATTAAACACTGGTATATTTATAAACACAGCGCTGAGCATGGGATGGAGAGGAAAGGGGAATATGAAAATTAGAGACTTTTAAAAATGGCTGTCAGTTATGCCTATTATTAAGTTACTTGATGTCTACATAAATTTGCCAAGTTCATTTCTTTTAAAATTCAACTATAGTTTTTTTTTTTTTTTTCCTTTTTTCTTTTTTAATATCCTCCATTAGCTTACCTTGGTCTGGTAGCAGGGAAACCAACACGGCTGTGTTATCTTTCATCACTTTCGCCCTGTGAACTGTCTCTGTGTTTAGATTGGTGAAATAAGCTTTGCATTTCCTAATTTCAGATCCACATGTTATGGACGTCTGTGTGAAGGCACCCGAAACGTCCTCCTCAACTCTGACAATGAAGGTTTGTTCACTGGAGGCACGCCACCTGACTTCGAGGTCAGCGCCTTTGTTGAAGTGCTGACCCCGGGTCCCGAAGTCTTAGAAGGGAAATGTCTTATGGTTAATTTGCGAAAGCCTTGATTGGGTAAATACATTATATATATATATATATATATATATATATATATATATATATATATATATACATAAACATAAATATGTCTTATATATATTTATATATTATATGTAATTAAAAGATATATATATAGTTAATAAATATACATAAATATACTTATATATGTGTATATATGATATACATATATAATTTATATATAATGTATATATAATATATGAAACATATATGTATACAAATATATGATAGATAGATAAGTATTAGTAAATATATATATTTATACATACATACATATATATATATATATATATAAATGGGATATTTATATTAATTTATATTCATATAATAGATATACATAAATATATGTATATATATATATATATATATATATATATATATATTTATTTATAAATATGATAGATATACATGAATGTATGTGTGTATATAATATATATACATCTATAGTATGTATATATATTATATATACATATATATATATATATACATATATATGTATATGATGCATATATATATATGTGTGTATTCATACACACACACACACACACATGAGTCATTTGTCTTCTTATATACTTCCTCTGCTGGAAATGAAATAAGATTTAATACCTTCAAAGTCCACGACACTTGATTTCGTCACAGTGGAGTCAGCACTCAAAGCCGTCAGCAAAATCTTAAATTCTGTTACTTGAGGCTCCACCTTGAATACGCAGGTCTTAGGAGAACTGCCAGTGATGTCACAGGTGAGCGGCTCCGGTGTCAGATCCTCCGTGTCTGTGTAGAGTTTTGCTTCCATTCTGATCGACGTATCGGAGAATTCGGCAGCGACAATCAGGTCCTCCTCAGCCGCCCCGGTGTAGCTCAGCTGAACCGACGGATCGATCAGAACTGCCAGAATGGAAACAGCTTTGATCAGTCGTCATTTCTACACTCAACGAGCACAAAACGTGAGTTTAAAATGAAATAAGATACACTCACAATGCTAAAGGAATCAGATGAACATCCTCTCAAGCGGTTTTTGTGATTCCCTCATTATTTCATTCCATTTTGCCATTAAACTTACCCTCAGGCACCATGTACATTGCCGTCATGTCACACTGCTCGACATCTGGGTTGTCCATCCTGCACACTTCAGGAGGCTCCTTGATGTTCTCTGGTTCCAAGTAATAGCAGACTGTACTAGCTGGACATGTGAAACCATTCACTTTGACTGCCATTGCACTTGTCTCCACTCTTAGTGACTGGAATGCTTCTGTTCCTACTTTCGTCATTTGTGGGAGCTTGATCTCTGTTGGAATGTAATAATGGTGTAGTAATGACTCAATTTACGAAGGCAACTATGCACATACCTTTACATTCAACTGA
>BOPN01007456.1:20000-22500 GCA_017312705.2 Penaeus japonicus | reverse complement strand
ATAATGATGATCATTACAACGAGAATAATACAATTATGATAATACTATTGATGATTATGAATAATTTTAATTATGATAGCTAAATACTAGTAATAGTGATAATAATGATCATAGTGATAGCAATAATACTAGTAATAGTAGCAATAATGATGATAATGATTTTAGTAATGATAATTAAAGTGAAAATGAAGATAATGATGGTAATAATAATGATAATACGAATACTAGAAAACTAGAAAAGTGTAGACGCATCAAGCTGGTCAAGCACACTGTTTATTATCTTATACCGGATCTAAGAATGAATATTACAATCATGAATGAATATTACAATCAACGAAAGCAAGAGTCCTCACGCTTAAAGGGTGTGAAAGACGCATCACACTGCTCGACGTCCTGGCTCTTGAGTCCTGCCGAGTTGGTGATAGTGACGCAGTACCTGAGGGTGTCCTCCGTCAGCGACTGCGTCAGGAAGTAGCATGGACTGTCCGCCTTCACACACGACCCGACGCCCTCGATGGCAACGTCGTCTTGGCTCCCGACGTCCACTCTGAGAGACGCGTCTGGGGAGTCCAGGGCGGCGCCCACCACGGCCACTCGCGCGTCCATGACTGCAGATCAGTGTTTTTTTTTCCGATCAAATAGGTAATATATATCTTTTATCCTTTTTTTTTCTTCACTCTCCTTCCTGGCTCACGTGTGTGCTTTGCCATCATTAATCATTGGTTTGGTTGAGTTACAATGAAGACGCCACTGCACTACAAAAGTCAGGTGAATGCAAGAGTATTTGCCAACTGAGTCGATAGAGTTATTTAGGCGAAATATATGGCAAGAAATAATACATTATAATTCCTTCCTTTATCTCTTTATTTTTATATATCTTAGATGCTTATACCCAAAGGCAAAACGACTGTTTCTTAACTTATCTGAAGAAAAGAGCCACAAATGGAATGAAAATCAATTATCAGGTGAAAGAGCTACTTCGGAAACCAATATGGATTGACGATTATTTTTATAATATGCGAAGATCTTAGAGTTCAAGCACAGGTTTATAATTCATACACATGACAGGAAAATCCCAAAAGCAAATTTGTTACGGAATCCCTTTATAGTATGATTAGCACTGACTTCCCTTAAAGTCCTTCCATCTTTCCCCCTTTCATGAGATGGAGTCACTGCTGAGGGCCACAAAACCAGGGAAAGAGTGCAACGCAAGGAGAGCTTAATTCATGAACTGCCACAAGGGAAATGCAGAGCCACACCTACCTAGAAGGGTCACCTTCACTCGGCCAGCCTCCAACAAGGTCCCGTCATCATCATATCCAACAACGATAAAATTCCATTCCCCAGCGTCATGCAAAGCTGCAGTCAGAGAGTATCCAGAGTCTAAGGGCGTCGTCGGTAGGGTCTCACAGTCGGTGTCTAAGGCAACGTTGCTCTTGAATGTTACAAGGTCGGCTCGGGTGACGGGTTTGTCGCTCAGAACCTCGACCAACGTCTTAGAGTCGAGGCCGAGCGAGGTGATGCGCTCGATTTTGGACGATGGAGGAGGTGGTCCTGCAAGAACAGTGTTTAAGTCTCCGAATTTTAGGTGGCATAAACCCTCCACATCCTCTTAACACACACATCTGTGTGTTAAAACTTTAAGAGTAAAGATGCTGACTACAACAAGAAATAATGCCATGAAGTGTTATTGTCCTAATTAGCATGATGACTGAAACTTCATTTTTACTATTATTAACCACCTGTAGATATATCCTGAAAAATGACATTGGATTCCTTCTTCACGCTCACTGAGGCCGGCGCTTCCACTCCGGCGAACCAGACGCGACACGGTGACCCGGCTTGACATTCCGCTTCGAGCTCGAGGGGAGGCGAGGAGCCAGGCAGCGTGACCTCGTACGTGCCCTCCGACCGAGGCTCGACCACCACACTCAATACGTCCGAGGAGAGGGAGAGTGTGCTCACTCTGTGCACTGCGAGGACACGAGGAAGCACTCGTTAGGCGGTCGTTGCCTTTGAGGTGAAGGGAAGGGTGGAAGATTCCGAAACCTTTCTTTGTCTCCTTAGGGAGCTTTGGAGATTCTACTTTACACACATACACAAAGATACTGAAGGATGCTGACAAGCTAAATTGATCTCGAAATAAGATCTTTGAAGAAACAGGATTGAAGTGCACCTCCACTTTCATCGTTTTATCTTTATTAACTAAACCTAGTGCCATCGATATTGTGAACTAAAAACACATCATGAAGATGTAGCAAGCAGTGAGATGATGCCTTATTTCCTCACTTAGTCATAGAAAGGGGATATGTTACTATATGGTACCATTTGAATGATTTCAATCAATAAGTGGCACATGCAATACGACATACTACTGAGAAAGTACCTTCGAAAAGCACAGCGATCGACTCCGTAACGTAACCCTCGTCGTCTAGCGTGACAATCGTCACATCGAAGCTCTCCAAGTCGTCGGCGATGTCCACAGGTTGCGAGCACATAT
>BOPN01007456.1:2500-15000 GCA_017312705.2 Penaeus japonicus | reverse complement strand
CTTTGTGTTCATGAAGTTCAAGGATAGTTCTAGTGTGAAGGTGAATCTACAGTGACAATAGGAAGTTGTCTGCTATATAGTGATATCCATTGATTTTTTTTTTTTTTTTTTTTTAGCTCATGTAAACTAGAGAGCTTTCCATGATGTTGATGATACCTAAGTTTACCCTAATAATATAATTATTGTCATAACTATAAAAATGGTAATAATGATGATAATGATAATAGTAATAATAATAAAGCTAATGATAATCAAAATAATAATATTGATAATGATACTGATATTGATAATTACAAGGATAATGACACTAATGATGATAATAATGACAATCATAATGATAAAAATGAAAATACAACAATGATGATAATGGAAACACTGATGATAATAATAATGTAGGCGCTGTCAGACTAGCATATTTTCCGTCGTTTTCTTGCGTCAATTTTTCAAAAAAAAAAAAAAAAATGAGGTGCTCAGTCACACTTTTTAGTCTTTTTTTTTGCGTCCGTACTAAAAAAAAAAATGTCAATTTGTGGAGGCTCTCAGGCAAACAAGCATGTTTTCCGTCGTTTTTTTGCGTGATTTTTCAAAATTTGTCAATTTTTTGGAGGCGCGCAGTCACACAAGCGCCTTACCGCCAGGAGCAATCGGGTCAATCATGCAATATTCGCCTCGTAGTTGTAAGCAATGGCGCCGATCAAGCGACAGTACGCGGCGATGCTAGACTTTGTTTTAGCAGATGGTGAACGTAACAAGAAAAAACAAGAATATATTCACAATCAAATATTCCTCTGAAGGGCGTGTGTCCATCCACAGTCCATGGTGTTTCAAAGCTGGAGGAAAATGGCGCGCTCTGCGGCTGACGGATGTGAACAATCAAATTGAGCACTTAGAACACATTTTATTTATGGAAATAAAATTTAGATTTGAATATTTCTGTTTGTTAATTTCATGATATTTTTAAACAAAATAAGATTAATTAAATCTTATCATAATAAATTATTTTAATTAAATACAAACATTTTAAAATATAGTTCTTGATTTGAGTCCGCTTGGCTAAAAAGACGACGGATTTTTTTTCACGCGGAAACTGGAATTTTCTAGAAAAACGACAATTCACTCAAAATTTATTTTTTTCAGAAAATTGACGGAAAAGCGCTAGTGTGACAGCGCCTTGATGATAATGCTAATAAAGTGACGATGAGGGTAATAAAAGTAGTCGTAGCAGTAGTAATAATAATGATGAAAAAGACTATTTAAAACCGCATCCTATCTTGCACTTAAATGTTTATTGCTCAATCATAGCTCGTCCTCTTTCTTAAATTATTCTAATACGTGTATAGCCATATTGTCATTTAAGTGACCGTTAGATATACTCATTATAGATATATAATATTAGTATGCTAAATGTCATCATCATTAACATTGCTTGTGGTGTTTCTATTGTAATTATCGTTATTAACTTTCATCGTTATCCTTTCTTTATTTAGTATAATCATAATTATTATTTTCATTATAATCACTATTATTACTGTTGGTATTATTTTATCGTCTTCATCGTTACTATAAATACGATTGTCATTAGCATTATTATTTTAACTATGATTTCATTACTATTATCATTATGACTATTATCATCATTATCACTCTTATATCTCATTCCTATACCAATTACGATATCATTATCAATATCATTGTTATCATCATAAGCATCATTAAAATCATTATCATTATGAACGCACGAGCAATGTTTTGCCTCGTGATTGAGGATTTTTTCTCAAACTCAACAAAACAAATGAAGTCCTATTCATAAACAGAAAACAATAATAATAAAAAAAAAATGGAACATAAGTCCACCAGTACGGGATTCTAGTGCTCGATTTGGATTTTAAAATTTTACTTTTCTTTTTTGCCGAGTCCGATTGTCTTTGATTTTCTTTACTTCCCCCCAGAAAAAAAAAACAGATGGGGGTTTGTATGCGTAGGAGCATCAGTAACAAAATTATAAGAACTTAAGTGCAAATAATCACTCCCCGCCGGGCCGCCTCGTGCATATAGCCCGGGCGAAGGAAAGCCTTCGCAAATCTCTCTGAACTGAACTAATCACTCCCCCACTCGTGTATGAGACATTAAAAAGCTCACACCTTGTTTCTGTAACGCAGCAGCAACAAATTATAAGTCTTGTGACACCAGAGCTACCCTGACAAAACTTTATGACCTTATATAGATTGATAAAATAAAATGGAATCATTGGCTTAATAACCTTGGCCTGTGCCGCTGGTTGATAGCCAATAAATCCAACAAGCAAGCAAGCTACCCTGGTTTTCGGGGCCTCTCGTCTCGCTTGGCATTGTTGTTTGTTTGCTTAACGTAAAACAAAGTCGAGTAAACGCTGTTTTGTACAGATTTTGCGCACTTTAAGTGCTTTGCCTGCACCTTCAGTGCTTTGATTTTGCAGGTGACACGAGGCTACAGTAGTAGTAGTCGGCCCCCACCCCAGACCCGCAGCACTCTTCTACCCCAGGGCGCAACTTTCCTCTTCCCCTGATTTTTTTCCATTTTTCTGTGTGACTTTCCTGAGCCTACTGGAGTTTCCTTGTGAGCTCCAGTATTTGCTTGGGGGGTGGGCATTGACTTACTGTCCCTCGCATTAGGCAGGTTCGGCGGTAGGAAGGTGTCTTACACACAACTCCGATCCCTTAGTTGGTACTGGAGAACGCAACCAGGCTTCCACTAGGGGGGGGGGGGGCGAGGACGTGTAACATAAAGACTTCTTTTTATAATCTCTTAGCTATTGGGATTAGAGTTGATACAATAGTTAGAGGGAAAGGTAGTCCCTCAGGACGACGGGCTTTGGCAGAGGGTTCGGACCTGGTCTGACACCCACAAGTATGATTGATCCCCCGGCTACCCTTCCTCCTCCTCAAGGAGGAAGGGCGACTCTGAACTCGTCTAAGACCACTTTGACCACTGATGGAACCCCGACCAATGTCCGACCCAGAAGACCAATCATTGATATCCCTCCCGAGAACGCAAGGTGTGTGAACATTTGATGCATGAATGAAATCAATCCCTGCAGAATGTCAACCCCTTTATCATTAAGAAGGTCCTTGATGGTCAAGTGAAAGGCAGTTTTGATTTTGTCCGTAAATTGCGAGATGGCAGCCTCCTTGTAAAAGTGCAATTTAAATCTCAGGTTAAGGATTTGTTTAAACTGACGCAAATTCATGACCTCAAAGTAAAAGTAACTATTCCTGTTGGCCTAAATACCTGTAAGGGAGTAATCTTTCACAAAGTTTTGAGGACAATGGAAGAAAGCGAAATTCTTGAGGCCATGAATGACCAAAGCGTAGTGGACGTAAATTGCATGACCAAGAAGGATGGGAATGTGCAAGTAGAAACCGGATTGTGTTTCTTGACCTTTTCAACTCCAAAGATTCCAAGTACCGTCAAAATCGGATATGAGATTGTTCAAGTACGACTTTATATTCAAAAACCAATGCGTTGTAATAGATGCCAAAAATTTGGACACACCTCATTAAGATGCATTGATAAGGATACTGATAAATTCACTTGCGGTAAATGTGCTGGAGCCCATGATACCACTGAATGCACGGAAAAGACACTCAAGTGTGCTAACTGTGGAGGTCCCCATCAGTCAGGCTCTGCTGATTGCAGTAGCCTGAAGAAGGAGACTGAGACATTGGCATACATGAGAGAGCACGATGTTAGCTACCATGAGGCCAAGAAGAAAGTTGAAGGTTTGGCAAGCAAACCCAATACTTCTTACGCTTCAGAAGTAACTAACAATGTTTCCAGTGCAAGCAGTGTTAGTCAGCAGCTCGCAGCTAAAGACCAGGAAAATGCAGAATTGAAGGAAACGGTAAAGGACTTAATGAATCAGATTAAAGAATTGAACAAAACAAAGGAAATTGCTGAATCAACCCAACAAAAACAGCATCTTAAGGAGGACGATACCAAATCACAATCTGGATCGCACCTTCTAGTCCAAGCGACCCCTACTAGGACTTCGCCTGGTTTTTGGTCTGTTCGTAAAGGCAGATCATCTTCCGCCGGGCGTCTCCCTAGTAGAGGGGAGCAGGCCATGGAGGCTACTGTCTCCAAAATTTCCCGAGAGAGGCCCTCGGGAAGCGAGGGAGAGGAGGAAGCGCTTCCCTCCCCCCAAAAAAAAGAAAATAAAAACCGGTGGACAAGGCACTTCCAAACCCCATAAAATGTAATCCACACGTATACCATTATACAATGGAACTGTCGAAGTCTTAGATCAAAATTAAACTCCCTTAGATTATTAGCCTCGTCCTACGCTCCCGATATTATTGTTCTCCAAGAAATCCATTTAAACGACCAAGTCTCTGACGAGGTGGTATTGCTGAGAAACTACCATTTGTGTAGAAAAGACCGAGAGGGAAGGGGTGGAGGCGTGGTCGCCATGTATATCCACCAAAACTTCCCTTTCACTGAAGTGACGATTAATTCTACTTTGGAACACGTTGCATGCAAAGTAAAATTCAATAACACGTATCTGACTATATGTTCAGCTTATTGTCCACCTGATAAAATGCTAATCTATGATGAGCTTTCTGCTCTTCAGGACAGTCTGCTAAATAACAAATTAATTTTAGGTGATTTCAACGCTCATCATACTTTATGGGGTTCCCTGCGGGTGGATGGTAGAGGTGAGCAAGTAGTTAAGTTGATCAATGACTCTGATCTGGTCCTTCTAAACGATGGTAGTCCGACGCGAGTGGACGATAATTTGAGCTTTATTGACCTATTACTGGTCTCTTCAACACTAGCAGCCAAGTGCCTGTGGCACACCATTGACGACTTGTTAGGAAGCGATCACCTTCCTATTTGTATTAAATATTCATGCTACACCACGAGAACGCCTTCAGCACCCAAATTTAACGTAAAAAAAAGAAGATTGGGTCGCCTTCACAAGGAGCGTCAAGCTCGAAGTTGTTGGAGAAACCATTGAGGATAAAGTAAACAGTGTTCAAAAATGTATTATAAATGCAGCAATGGCAACCATCCCTAAGACTTCGACAGATAGCGTTAAGCATAGAGTTCCATGGTGGACACCAGATTGCCGCAGGGCGCTATGTGAACGAAATAGGGCCTACAGGCTTTTCCAAAAAAATATCACAAATGAGAACTTTCGCAATTACAAACAAGCGAGAGCTAGGGCTCGAAGAACAATCAGACAAGCCAAAAGAGACTCCAGGCGAAGCTTTGTCTCTACAATTAACAGCAATACCAGCATTGCAAAGGTTTGGTTCACTATTAATAAAATCAATAGAAAAAATATATCACCAAAAATTAAAAATATCATTCATGAGGGAAACAACTATGCTTCACCTAGAGACATTGCTAACACAATCCCCAGGCAGTTCTGTTGTACAAGCAGCTTGGAAAACTACAATCCTGCATTTCTGACCACCAAGAAGCATCCGAGCTGCAACCAATTCACTTTGCCACAGGAGATGACCTTGATTACAATAAAGACCTTACTATGGATGAGCTTGTCCGAGCCCTAGAAGCCTGTAGAGGAACATCCCCAGGCCCCGATGAGATTCGATATGAGATGATGAAGCATATTAATCATGATGCCATGATTAAGTTGCTAGAAGTGTACAATGATATTTGGAAAAGCCAGACTTTTCCAAAATCATGGCACTTTGCCTACATCATTCCCATATTGAAAGGAGGGGGAAATCCCAGATCCGCCATATCTTACCACCCAATTGCGTTGACAAGTTGCTTATGCAAGGTCTCCAAATATCTGACAGAACATTTTCTGTCAAATTATTTTCTGACAATGTCACTTTCTCGGATATTTGTGTCCAGGCATACGGGGTCCCACAAGGTAGTGTCTTGTCACCAACATTATTTTTATGTATGATTAATGACATTTTACTCACTGTACGCCGATGACTGTGCATTATGGCACTCCAGCAGTAATGCAGAGTTCTCGGCAAATCAGATCCAATTGGCACTGGATATGATTCATAACTGGGGCCTCCAGTGGGGTTTTAAGTTTTCCATAAGAAAGAGTATTGGCATGGTCTTTACCCATAGGAGAAAGCCCAACATCAGGCTAACTCTAGACAACCATCCAATACCTATTCAAAATTCAGCTAGATTTCTTGGTCTACTCTTTGATAGTAGATTAAATTGGAAAGACCACATTGGTCAGTTAAAGAATAAATGTCAAAAAGCACTCAATTTATTAAAGTGCATATCTGGACACAAGTAGGGAACTGATAGAAAGTCTTCATCTTATGCTATATAAATTCCTAATTAGGTCTAAAGTAGATTATGGGTCAATCGTGTATGGCTCGGCAACGAGCTCAACTCTGAAAGGACTGAATGCTTGTTTACGCGCACATCTTGGAGCCCTTAAGTGCACTCGCACCGAGCGCCCAGAGGTAGAGTCGGGAGTACCTCCCATCCGTCTCAGAGGCGGCCAGCTTGCGCTGACTTACGCCGCAAAAATAGCCAGGCAGCCCCATCATCCAAACAGGGATGTTTTACGCCGGCAGTTAGGCCCACAGCACCGCGGCGGAAAGCCGTTGTGCAATAGACTCCATGACCTCACAGATAAAGTCGGTATAGATCTCTCTACCATTGATACCCTGGTTCAGTCAAATATAGCGCCGTGGGAAACACCCAATTTCACCATCGTGGAAGACTGGCTACCATCAGCCAAAGCCACGGTGCCGGAGGTGGAGGTATGCCAGCGGTTCAGAGAAATTCTAATTAAACATCTTTCTTTTCTTTCATTTATATACCTACGGCTCCAAAACAGACGACTGTGTGGGAGCGGGTGTATGGTCGACTGAATGCCAGTTGAGATTCAGATTGCCGAATCATACATCGATCTTTCTTGCTGAACTTTTTGCCATAGACAAAGCCATAGACATGAATTACAGGGTAATATCATTCGTAAATTACATAGTGCCAATAAATCAATCAAGCTGATATGGGTACCTATACAGTCGGGTATCCATGGCAATGAACAGGCTGACAAATTAGCCGGGTCGACTGACGATCTGGAGCCTGGCATTGTCCGCACAGATCTCAGGTGTTTTGTCTCTTTTATAAAAGCAAAAATCCATCTCCTGTGGCAGAGTGAATGGACCAGCCTCCCAATCACTAAACATAAAGTGATAATAGAACCGAGGGACAAAGCCCACAGGAAAAACAGAAGGGAGGAGGTGGTGTTGGCCCGACTCAGGGTCAATGCCACACGTTTAACCCACCTCACTCCCTATATTGAAAAGAGATTCCCTCCACAGTGTGACCCCTGTAATAGCCAACAAAGTGGCACATATATTGATAACTTGCCATAAATACACAAATAAAAGACAGAGTATAAACAATTATTTACATATTAAAAATATAGAAGTCAACGCAATTAATTTACTATCTGATAAGGAAAAAATAAGTAAAGTAATCACTTTTCTAAAGGAGCCAAAACTTTATGACCTTCTCTAGATTGATAAGATAAAATGGAAACATTGGCTTAATGACCTTAGCATGTGCCGCTGCTTGATAGCCTAAAATCAAACAAACAAACAAACAAATCACTCCCCACTTTATTTTTCTTTTTTTCTCCCGATACTTCATTTTAGGTAGCTAGTTACCGTCTTACTTCTTCTTTCTCCCTTTCTTTCCAGAACCGCGATTCTCCACTTTCTCTCTGTATTCGTATTCGTATTCATATATATATATATATATATATATATATATATATATATATATATATATATATATATATATATATATACATATATATATATATATAGATAGATATATATATATATATATATATATATATATATATATATATATATATATATATATACAAACATATACATTATATATATTTATATATATACACACACACACATTTCCCATGAAAGTTAAACCCCGTAAAGCAAAACCTCAGCAAGGAATCAAGGTCACAGAGGTCAAAATTGCAAACCAGTTGATATAGATCAAGGAAGCCCGCGCACCATACAAGGAACCAAACGTATGTCATTTTTTATCATTATTTATAATAAATACAAATATCAGGTTAGTCATTAACAATATAGATATTATCTATTTAAGATTTATTTCATAACGTGCTTGTTATGCTCTTTAAAGATAAAATATTCTGATGTATTTCCAGGACAATAAGAAAGACCAAAAAAATGAATTAGAGAATTGAATTTGGTTGTTTCAAAGAAAAGTTCAGTAATTTATTAAATGTTCCTGTTTGTCGTGTTACTTTGGTTGGTATAGATGCTGTAGCAGAGATTTGTCATATGATTTAAGTGCAGAAATATATATGTTGTCGACACACTTCAAGTTTCCACGAGTTCAGATAATTGTTATTATTATTATTATTTCACCACTACACTCCTTCCCAATCATATATATAATTCAATGGTTCTTGACATATTTTTTTTAGCGGCAGTACCCCCTTGGGATCTGAAGTATTTTCTCGTAACCCCCATTAAAACCTGAAGTTAGTGATACTAATCAGCAAAACAAATCGAGCGCAAAAATTAAACTCAAAATAAAGCACATTGTTCCTTAATGACGCAGTATACATTGCCAGTTTTTTTTTTTTATATAGTAGCAGTGAATTGGCCAGCGCGTTTCGCAACCTCGAGTTCGATGTTTCATTCTCCTAAGCGGTTGGGTATCCTAGGTTAGGAGCTACTGCCATGAGCGGCCATTTTGAAGTGCAGCAGGTAAACAAAAAGCGTTAACTACGTTGTTATTGTAAGGCTATAGGGTGACGGGGGCTGAGGATGTCGAAGGAGATAGGAATACTTAAAAGGTGTACTCAACAAAAAATAATAGATGATGAATGCGAAAGTTGAGGATAAACAACAAATAGAAGGAAGATCTCAAAAGGAGAAAGCTAAAGAAGGAAACGAACGAAATCAAAAAGCAAACGAAAACAAAGACAACGTTACCTGGAATACTATGCAAATGAATCCCAAATAAGAGATAGTAACAGTAGGACTTTACCTTGTGAACAGAAGTACTAGCACACTTCGGCAACCAATTACAAAGACACAACAACCGCGAAGGAGCGAAGTCAACTGCATGTGGTGACGGTTGTTGAAACTCAGTCTGTAACTGCAAGAGGTCAGATATAGCAGATCCTCGTTGATTATTATCTGGGTGATTGCAGCTGATAACGTATCCTTCATACATGGCAAAAACGGTGCACTTGTCCCTCCAAAAATGTGCTGTCTTTTCCTGGAAATTTGAGTTCTTTCTGCCATGTTGGGAATAGAGGAAAATCGGTAACTGTTTTACGTATAGATATATGTATATACTATATATGTATGTACATATGTATATGTGTTTGTATAACCAAGGTTACCGAGAACAAAAAGCACTATCTCTAAATGTATTCATTACCTCTTGTTACATTCAGCAGATAAGACTGAAGTACATGCCAATAATTGAAAGATAAAATTGATAACAATGACCTCCCCTGCTTTGCTAGACAATTTCGAGATACCTTTGAACAATGTTAACAATGGAGACTATAATAAAGAGATGAATGATAGAAAGGCTATTAACAGCTTTTGAGAAAGAGGAACATGTGTTTACAAGAAAGTTTGATTTGAAAATAAAGAAAAAAGTGATTGTTGTATGGAAACACAGACAATAATTACAACAGACATATACATGATATATAGAATTATCTCAATAATTAATATAAATATGATATATTCGAAAATGCTTAGAAAAATACCTCTGAATTGCTAGGCTACCCCCCCCCCCCCCCCCCCCCCTTTGAATCACATCCTGGAAGTAATTGGAAAAGTGGGATAAAAATGGGAACTGATCCAAGGCATAACAAAAAGGGTTGAGGAACTTGTGGGGAGCTATTCTGATGGGAGAACGATTAGTGGAAGAGATTGCAGAAAGAAGGTTTGAAGGAAGAAGGCCGGAGGAAAGGAAAGGAAATCAGGAAGGGAACGGAGGACTCAGAAAAGAACTGAGGAATGGAGGAATGAGGGATCTACACAGACACACACTCACTCACTCACTCAATCACTCACACGTACGCACGCACACACACACACACTTACTCACTCACTTACATACACGCACTAATGCACGTACGCACACACACATGCACACGCACACGCACACACACACTTACTCACTCACTTACATACACGCACACATGCACGTACGCACTCACACATGCACACACACACAACAAACACACACATACACACAGATATGCTACTCATGTGAGTGTGATCTAGTGCATGCATGTCTCTTCCTTATAGATACTAATTTTTTTTCTCTCTCTCTTTTTATCAGTTTTATCACCATGTCGCTCGTCATAGTTATTTCAGACAGGAACACATTATTAAGATTCTTTTGTGAACTTTGTACTTTTGATTTGCGCTTTTCATTGTGCATTTGTTGAAAATAAGCTTAAACGTATTGTTCTGCTCATATGGATACTGTGATATATACGTGGACCATTGGCTATTTTTGTATGAATTATTCATTATTCATAATAGTTGTATACTATTGTTGTATACTCATTTGATATGTGTGTGTATGTATATATATATATATATGTACTTGATTGTGAATATCATCATGATACTGGTATTAGATACATAATTTTTAATCTAACTTTTTGAGAAAATTCAATTTCCTAGTTAAGAGAATTAGTGCTTTGGTGAATAGAACAAGACAACTTGTGAGTTTTTAATATTTTTGTAAAAATAAAAGAAATCTTTTGTATATCTGGAGTAAAAGTAATAGAATATTACCAAGTTATAAGTAATTTAAAGGCTGAAATTTCATCTTAATTGGAATATCCACTTAACAAAGAGTGCATGATCATGCTAAAGTAGATGTGTATTCCATCTGAATAGATCAGGGAGAGAAAGATGTTTGGTTTATATCATGGATACCAAACCAAATGTTCCCTGTCTGGCCTTTATATTAACTTTGGTTTGCTTGTTTTAAAGCATTGCAGTTTCTGTCATGTTTAGTTCACAGTATTGCACCAACAGTATACTGCCTATTATCTTTTTTTTATGTTTTAAATTCTTTTAGTTAATTCTACCTTGTTTAATGAAGGCTCCTGCATTGGTTTTATAGCTCACAAGTTGGGAATAGAGATATGCAAATGTTCCCAAGCATTTCTTTTAAAAGAAAAGAAAAATAAAGTTAAAATAGTGACAATGATAGTGAAGAAGAGAGTTAAAAAGCCATAACCAGAGCATGTCAGCTTTACTTTGTTTGTGAATTGTGAGAACTAACACGTGTGTGCTTTCCTCCCGTTCATCCCCCCTCAACCCTCCCCCCCCTACATCATATATATATATATATATATTTATAATGTTAGTTTTAATACATTCTATAGAACGCAAAATTCCATGCTATGTAAAGCTCTCGATGCATTCATGCATTACCCATTCTCTGTGGCAATATCCATTTGATTTTCTTTCTTTGCCCTACTACACTTAATGCTTTCATTTCCTCTATCTATCTATATATGAACACAAAACAAATTCCGCGAATGAAGCTAATAGACAAAGGTACCACTATTATGAGCGCTTGGTTGTTAAAAAAAATAATAATAATAAAAATAACATTTTTTGAAATAGTTCAATGAATTGAGATATTCAAAGTAGACGATACATCCAAGCCTGAACTGTTTATTTATTCATTCTCTTTCGTGCCTTTTTAAGATAAGCTTACAAGGCAATCCAGTCGTTTTGAAAGGATTATATCAATATTTCGGGATATAAACAAGCCAAAACCACGCGCACACACACACACACACGCACACACACACACACACACACACACACACACACACACACACACACACACACACACACACACACACACACACACACACACACACATATATATATATATATATATATATATATATATATATATATATATATACATATATATATATATATAAGCTTTTAAGAATCTCTTAAATCGACTTTTGAGTCAGTTTCCTGTGCTTTGTTATCATTCGTAAAGAAATTTATATGAGTATCTGTGTATTTCATATTGTGGATTTGATTAAGATGCTAAAAGTTGGTGTTAACGATAATCGGTTAAGGTTTAATGTCATTAATGCTTGTGTGTGTATGCGTGTGCGTGTGTGTATGTGTGCGTGTCCGTGTCCGTGTGCGTGTTCGTTTGTCTGCGCGTGTGTGTATCCGTGTGCGTGTCCGTGTCCGTGTGCGTGTGCGTGTGCGTGTGCGTGTGCGTGTGCGTGTGCGTATGGCAACACTGCAATTACAAGTCATTAGATAATTTTATTTCACTAAAATAAATAGAGACCAACACCGACTCGAGAGGATGAAGACCTCAGTATCTTGATTTATATTGGTGACGCTAGCTGTTCTAGTTTTGAGTTTATTGTTTATTGAAATTGATTCGGTTTGGTTATCAATCGTTGCAAAGACGAG
>BOPN01007455.1:40000-47500 GCA_017312705.2 Penaeus japonicus | reverse complement strand
GGGACCCACGGGATTTAGGTAACTGTTATTTGTGAGAATTCTCTTGAGGTTAGGCTATTGGACTGGATTACACTAGGCAAGAAAAGGATACATGTAGGTATGATAGATACTTTCTAAAATCTATTGAGGCATATCTTTGATTTGACTAAAGAAGCCGATGCGTCCGGAATTATAAATATGAAATTTCATAGTCACAGATTCAGCAAAGGTAACGTCAGGAAAATGTTCACAATCTGTCCTAGTGAGTTCGCAGTTATTTATTGTCAAGTTGAAGCGGGGTGTGGGCTTTCTTATTCATAAACATGTTTTATTTCATGACGATGAATGAAACATAAAAAAGTATAATTCCTTAATAAGAAACTCGAGTTCGCAACAACCTCTTGCTTTACCTGGACCTGTTATATACAAACATAAAAAAGCAAAGCGGGAGGAAAGGGCAAGAAAAAAAATGTAAATTGGATGTTTTGTCTGTGCTATTTTGAACTACGAAGAGTCTGCTTCATCACATGCTCATTTTTAGGCCATCTGGATTGTTGCAGTTGCACTCGTGTAGAAATTTTCCATTTGACGCTTTTTTTCCTGACTCGCCTCGTCTCATTCGTTATTTGTCTTTTACGTTTTTCTCTTCTTGATTGCATTCTGCTTTTTGGTTCACATCCTTTCAGCTGTTCTTTTTCATTACGTTAGGATTGTTTTCTTCGTTGAATGAATGCAAAGTAAGAATAATTTTTGTAGTCATTATCCCGACCCATTTAGAATGTATACTAAAAAGGTACTTTTTATTCACAACATTGTTAACTGAAAAGGATTAATTCGTCGGACAGAATGAAATAGTGCTCTCTTATGTTACAGGATAATTTTCCCATGACACCATTTTTTCATCGCTTGTCTCTTAGGATAAAATGGTTTGGTTGTTTTTTTTTTATCATAAACCCCAGAAAATGGGCTTAATCCATATCGTATCCATAAAAACATCCATATGTATATAATGCTTATTGTCGGGTTACATAAATGATAAACCAAACTTTCTGATAAGGTATATTGATCTACTTCAAAACAGTTTAGTACTTAGGGTACATTATTTGCATACAGGATCCCCTCTGATGACAGTCTAAGAACAAGTTAAATCTGTTACATCTCCCATAATAAGTTATAAAACAGTCTAAGAACATATTAAATCTGTTACATCTCCCATAATGTTATAAAACTGTCTAAGAACAAGTGAAATCTGTCACATCTCCCATAATAAGTTATAAAACAGTCTAAGAACATGTTAAATATGTTACATCTCCCATTATAAGTTATAAAACATTCTAAGAACATATTAAATCCGTTACATCTCCCATAATAAGTTGTAAAACAGTCTAAGAACATGTTAAATATGTTTTATCTCCCATAATAAGGTGTAAGCAGTCTAAGAACATGTTAAATCTGTTGTTTTCCAAAATAAGTTATATATCCGACAAAATCACACGAATTACAAGAAAAACTCACGAAGAATCATTTTTCTAACAACTTCTAAGGGATGTATAAAATTTCCTTCAATAAAGATTCCAACAAATGACCCTCTCTCTCTCTCACATATTTCATTGTGAAACTCCTTCAAATTTTCCATAATGTGCTGAAGGACCAGATTATCCTAAGTTTCCCCCATTTTATTTCTTTAGCTTTAGCCTATGGGGGGTGGGGGGATGATTGCCTTAATTTTGGGTAATTTACCTTAAAGTGGAAGCAATTGTCTCAAATATTCCGAAAACCGCATCTCCATATACATAACTGACACAAGAACCACGCAGAAACAAACCGTTTTAAAAATGAATATAAGACAGAGTGAGGAAGACGAAAGTGAAGAAAAGAATTCCAACAAAACAAAAGAAAGTGAAGAATATGATAAAGACAAAAGAAAAGTAAAGTAATGTAAGGAGAAAAGAAGTAAGTACAAGGGAAGAAGAACATTTAACAACAGTTTAAGAAGAAACCCTTTTTCACAAGTGCTCTCGAGCTCAATTGGCGTCTCCTTAACGCTATGTCCGCTACTATTTTCAGACATTATCCTTAAAAGTGTCTTGGGAAATGACACCGCCTGGCGATAAAATATAACTAGAAGACAATAGAGAAGAAAATGGTAGCGAGAAATCTTTTACTTTTCATTTAGTTTTCTCTCTCGATTAAAGATTGGAAGCGATTACTGCTTTTGGTCTCATTAGCGGTTCAGACTTTTGGAATTAAGAAATTATCTGGCTTTGTTTGCATTGAAATCAGAAATGGGTAGACTATTATACTTGTGCCTGTATCTCTCTTTCTCTGTCGCTCTCTCTCTCTCTCTCTTTCTCTCGCCCTTTCTTTCTCTCTCTCTCTTTCTTTCTTTCTCTCTTAATCTCACTCCCCCCTCTCTCTTTCTCTTTGTCTCTGTCTGTATGTCTCTGTCTCAGTCTCTCTCTCTATCTATCTATCTGTCTCAGTCTCTCTCTCTATCTATCTGTCTATCTATCTATCTATCTATCTATATCTTTCTATCTATCTACTTGTCTGTCTCTCTCTTCACCCCTTCTCTTTCTTGCAATTGTTTATATGTTTCATGTTTTTTTTTTTTTTGAAAGATGAAGCAGAGCAAGATGACGCTTTGGCAGAGCGAATATAAGAGAGAGAGAGAGAGAGAGAGAGAGAGAGAGAGAGAGAGAGAGTCATTGTAACCAGTATATTGTCCTTAAGGTTTATGTCTTCTGGACAAAAAAAGAAGCAGTAGAAGTGAAGTGAAGTCAGACGAGGAGGTGTTTACGGTCAAGTCACGGCGTCTAGAGATTCATAGGTAATTATGGTTGGCATTGACGGCTACATACTCGTACGGCACTGGGTTAACTGAACACCATCCTGCGTGAATGGAGAATCAAGCACAGCCTCTTTGTGGTCCTGCCCCACCTATCTCGCATGCTAACCAGATCGTTTATCATCCTGTCAATCCTAATCCCTCTTGTCAGTCACCTGTCCTCTGCCTTCCCTACGCAGATGAGCTCACGGCCGCGTCTGGTGTTCCGTCAGTCGCTCAGCATCTAGCGTGGGTATTTCGCGTACCGTCCTCCCTCTGCCCCAGCTGTTTTCCCTCAATTTTTCCTTCTCCTCCCACTTGTCTAAAAGATAGGAGGTACTTTCACTGCTGTCGAGAGGGTACGCTGACACCCTCGACCATTAGATGGGAACAGGTGGCCAGGTGGGTTCCGCTGGAAGCGTTATCTATCGATCTATCGACGTCTACGGTGGCAGATTGGTGGAGTCCTCTCGTACATCAGCTTCCTGACTTTAATCCAAAACATTTTTCTTTTCTATCTTTTTATATTCCCCTTTTTGTCGCGATAGACAGCCATTTATACATTTTGAAACTCCTCCTCCTCCCCTTTCTCTCACACACACACACACACACACACACACACACACACATACACGCACACACATACACGCACACAGACACACACACACACACACACACACCACACACACACACACACACACACACACACACACACACACACTCACACACACACACACACACACACACACACACACACACACACACACACACACACACACACACACACATCCCACACACACACACAACGCACTCACACACACACAATCAACCCGACCCAAGATCCCATCCCACGCTACCCGACCATTACTTGCCGTAATATTGAGCCTCGTCTTCCGCTTCTTGTGGCTTGTCTTCCACTCCTTTCCTTCTTCCGTTGCTCGCGTTTTTTGTTTGTTTATTGATAGCATGATTATTATCACAATAACTATTGCTGTTATCATTGTTGTTGCTGTTCTTTTTATCATCATCATTATTAACATTATCATCGATATTAATCATTACCATCACTATTAATAATATGATCATTATCTATTTTATCATTATTATTGTTATTTTTATTATCACTATTATTATTATCATTACTACCAATACTACCATTATCATTAGTACCAGTCGTATTACTATTACTGTTATGGTCATGATCATTATCATTATCATTATCATTATTATTTCCATTATTATCATTATAGCTATCAATATTATTATTACTATAATTCTCATTATCCTTGCTGTAATTATCATCATTACTATTAATGTAATCATTTTAATTATCATCATAGATATTATATTATTATCATTACTAATATTTTTATAGTATCATAATACTACAATTAATGTTAGTATAATTTTCAATTATTATTATTTTCATCACTATCCCTATTAGTATCACAATCATTATCTTTATTACCGTTCTTATTAGTATCATTATCATCATACCACCTGCGTCCGTCCTCCCCTTCTCAGCATAATCGGTTTAGTTCATTGCGGGCTTCCATTTCAGCGCCATGGGATGAGGATATCAATGGAGGGAGGAGAATTTTTCATTCAATACGAAAGGGTAAAATAGGGTAAATTTCAACGAATTAGGAATTAAGAGTATGATGTAATAAAAAGAATAAGGATATAATTCAGAATATCAAACGAAGGGTAAGAGAAGGATATTAAAATCTAATAAGTGAGAAGAGAGATAGAAATAGATACAAGGCAGCAGGGGCAAGAGGAAAGAGTCGAAGCAATATAATAGGGATCTTAACAATATGATAAACAGCTAGGAGGCTTCTGCTTCGTGTTCCATAAATCAACGTCAGATCTGGCTCAAATCCAGCCGCCATAACTCTCCTTTCTGTCAGTCAAGTACAAATTGGCGTTCGTTAAGTGATTGAGGGGATAGCATATATCAATGAGTATGTTCATAGTTTCGTTGCATTTTTTTTTTTTTTCTCTCTCTTTTCTCTCTCTCCATCTAGAGAAAGCATCATACACACGAGGATATCCGTCTCACTCACTCACACACACACACACTCTCTCTCTCTCTCTATTTATCTATCTATTTATCTATCTTTCTATCTATCAATCTATCTCTTTCTCTCTCTATCTCTATCTCTATCTCTCTATTTCTCTTTACTCTCTCTTTCAATCTCTCTTTTCTGTTTTCTTCCTACTCGTCTTCTTTCTCTCCCACCTTCTCTATTTTCCTCCTCTTCCCTCTCCCTTTGGTCTTCCTTTTTTCTTCCTGATGCGTCTCCTTTGTCTTCTCGCCCTCCTCGTAACCATCATCGCAATCCCGAAGTAATGCCAAAATTGTGTAGGAAGCGTGTAACAGAAGTCCTAGTTTCAGAAAATTAGGAGACTCTACGGAAATTACCTCCCGTTTTCACTTATATGATATCGAGGTTGTCGAGGTAAGTCGTAGGACTTAATAATGATGATGCATGGGTGCTCATCCCGGTATTTGTGTGCCTATCTTTGCTTGTGTGTCTATTTTGTGTGTGAAAAACAAGGACACCAGTAATAACAGTGGTAATGTTAATGTCTTGTAAATTCCTCTATTTTCATTAAAGATGAGAAAGGATATTAACAGATACATTAACCAACTCATCTTTCTGTATCCGTATGTACATGTACATACATAAATGTGCGAATGTATGTTAAATGGCAAAGGACTCTACTGTGCTGATAAAAGTTATTAATAGCATAGACAAAAGAGGTTAATTTGAAGAAGATTGAAATGAGACATGTCCATAACCAGGGACACTACAAGCAGGTGGCAGAGGTGGCCGTTGTCCTAGGTCTTCTGTATATGGCGTAGTCATGTTAAACGATAGACTTACAAGCCTAGCACCGACTTCATCAAAATGCATCTCACCGCAGCTGCATGTGACGTGGCTGCCTCGCCTGAGAATAGAGTGAAGGCTGATGCGTACGAGTCCGTGGCAGAGAGTGTTGAGCAAACTGGGGACTGGCAGTTGGGGAGTTTGTCTAAGGAGAGTGACACGACAGAGGGTACATCGTGTCCTATAAAGCGCGTCACTGAGAACATGACTAAGATATCCCAGCTGATCAAGGAGCGACGCAGTAATTGATCTTTCCAAGAACTGCTAGTTGCAGATGCAGAGGAGAAGTGGCGACTCACCTTTCCTTTTTCCATTACGTAAATCATTCATTTTAGGTATTCATTTTTCATTAGTTGTTAATTTTAGTTTTTATAGAATAACGTATCACAAGAAGTAAAAAGTATATATATTTATATATTTGTGTGTGTGTGTGTGTGTAAGTGTATCAAAAAAATATACATTATATATATATATGTATATATATATATATATATATATATATATATATATATATATAAGTAGAGATGTACAGGGGGATTCTAAAACAATTCGTCTAGCTTCCCTCTAATTGGATGGTCCTCGTTTCCCCATTTGCCCAATGCTACAGCCCCTGAGATTACTGGGTATCTTATCTCCCGGACCGGCCTTCCCGTTTACCACAACCATAGCCATTACTCGGTCCCACATGCGCGAAGAAGGGCGATGGGCCGCATGTTATGTTATGGAATGCTTTGTAGTACCTTTTTCTGTCATTCGTTTGCGATTTTGAAAGTTATTATCCATAGCATCTGTGTCAGCCGATTTTTTTTATTTTTTATTATACAAGGAGGATATATGAAAGAAGAAGATACAGGTAGTGAAACATATATACAAATGAATCCAATCAAACTGAAAGAATGAAACAATAAAAACAACTAAAAGCGTCATACTCCTCTAATATCATTCTCGAACTTTGACAGGCATTCGAACTGTATCTCAACTTATTCGAAGCAAGTTTCTCGCGTGTGAAATACATCTTAACAAGGTTTCGAATCTACTGTGTCGGAAACCATAATGAACGGAACACGAGAAGAATCCGCCTGATCTTTTTTTCTTTTCTTTCTTTCTTTCTTTCTTCTTCTTCTCCTTCTTCTTTTTGCAGAACTCATCATCATTTGACTTGTCATTTTATGTTTTTTCTTCTATTTCTATACGTCTTTGTCCATCCTTTCTTCTCTGTCTAATATCTCTCTATCTTTCTCAAGGAAGAGAGAAAGAAAGAAAGAGAGAGAGAGAGAGAGACGGATATCCTATTTTGTTTGACAATTTTTGCATTCGTATATTTAATTTCTTCTACTTGTCTTATAAACCACGAAGTACATACACACAAAAAAGGTGCAAACAATAACAGAAGTTGCAATTTCCGTAAGACATAAGTAGCTTTCATCTCTGTTTTAAATTGCCCAGAAAAAAATGACCTAGCGATGGCTCTCAACTTTCATATTGTTTCAGAAACGTTCCGGACTCCATTACGCTAAAACACTGAAAACATATTGATCAAATTGAAGAAGACTAAGGAAGAGAATATGTAAGAAATTGATAAAAGTAAGAGTAACAAGAATGAAATGAAGTCAGATAGAAGTGAGCATCAAGAATATATCAATGAAAATAAGAATGAAAGACATAATTAGGAATCAGATAACGCTATGCACTAGATTATGATACAAAATGTAAGTATAGTATATTGGATATTTTATAAAATAAAAAATAAAATAAAAATCTGATAAGTCAGGCTGCCATCATTCGTCAAAGAGAACGAGT
>BOPN01007455.1:10000-12500 GCA_017312705.2 Penaeus japonicus | reverse complement strand
TCATTTTGATTTTGATTTTTTATATAAAATGCTCTTTTTTATTACATCATATTTACATGGAAGAAAGTATGAAGTGCACCTCCCTGTCTGTTTATTTTTGTGTTTGGATTAATTTCTATACTATACTATTCATTTCAAAGGCTTGACTGGCATTTCCTTTTGGAAAATATGATACAAATAGTACCTCCATTGCGTGGAGCTATTGTTTCTTATATTTTGACTGTACTTCTATAGAAAACAAAAATGTTTTTGAAAATCATTACAGTATATTTGAATATACTTTCTAGGAAATAAATTTATTCAAAAATAAATTTACATGAAATAAATATTTATCATCTTTTTCTCGAAACATGAAAATTTTCATGGGAACATGAAAATTTCGCTGCTGGGTCGGGCTTTGTTTACATAAGACGAGCGCTGATTGGTGGAATTTGGTCACCAGATACCATCGTAACTAGGGTAATAAAGTCGACTTACCATCGTTAAGTAAATCCCACTTTGCCATTGCTATGTCAGTGAATTAGTCCCAGAAAAGAACGTGATCTGCCGAATGTGCAGTGATTCTATTTGTGAATCAGTCCCAGAAAATAACGTCAGCTGCCAAATGTAAGGATAAGGATAAGCCAGATTTGCGGAGCATATGCTACGCCGGGCTTGTATGCAGTGACGCGAGCCCGCCTGTGTCAGCGTGTGCTGACTCGTGAGAGAATGTGCCAACGAGTGTTGGTCCTTACCCAACGCAGTACCCAGCTACGTCAGTAACCGCCAGGTGACAATGGAAACTCACGAGTCTGGGCGGGACTCGATCTGCCGACCACGGGGATGTGAAGTCGACACGCTACCAATGAGCTAACCAGACAGACGGCTTGCCAAATGTTCGATGATTCTAATAGCCTAAATAGAGTGGATGTCCCGACCGGTTCGAATTCGATTTCTGTTGTTTGACTTCGATTGTCTGTCTAATTGAGCTTGGATACTGATGTTCCCGATGTTACAAATAGACATCAAGTTTTCAAGGTTCCAAAGGGATTCTATGAGATGTTTACTAGATACTGAATTTTACTTAATAATTATGTATCTATTATTATTTTCCTCTTTTTCTTATTTGAAAGAGAGGGGAAATGAGAAGCATTGATATATTGTATATATATTTCACATACTTTCAATTCAACTTTAAGCGTTTGTTGTTATTTCAGAGTTACAGGGAATATTTTTAAGAATACAAAAAATTAATAAACCATAAACAAAGATAAATAATCATAGACGAATGCATAAATAACTAAAATAATTCAATCAAAAGATTCTACGTTGTATGTACAGAGCAAAAGATATCTCGTCTAAACTTCTGTACCTTTGGTTGATGAAGTGCATTCTGCACCATGACTGGAAACATCTCATTGCAGCCTCTGTGAAATGCGATGCTAGAAATTGTGCATAAATCACTTATTGTAACGAGCATGGTGATGTATTTTGGCGTTGAATCACAATTGCAGCTTCTGTGAAATGCGATGCAAGAAATCGTGTATGAATTCTTTATTACAGCGAATAGGGTGGTGCATTTTGGTGTTGAATTAAATTGTGACATTGTCACGTCTCTCTTTCTATGTCTCCCCCCCCTCTCTCTATCTCTCTTCTCTCTCTCTCTCTCTCTCTCTCTCTCTCTCTCTCTCTCTCTCTCTCTCTCTCTCTCTTTCTGTCCCTCTATTTCCCGCTCTTCCCGCATTAAAAAAAATCCTCAGAGACAGTAAGTAAAGAAATAGATCTGTAAAATTCAAACAGCGAACAAGCAATGAAAACGATAATTTCTAGGGATAGTATATACGAAAGAAGGTGCAGGAGATAAGGAATAAAAATGAAAAGGGGAGAATAATGAAAGTGAGAGAAAAGAGAATGGAATAGTAAGAGAGTGAAAGAGAATGACAGACACACAGAGACAAAGAAGAGAGAAAGATTAAAGACATATAATAAAAGAATTAGAAAGGGGAAGACGGAAACAGATGAAAAGAGAAGACGAAGCAAGAAGAAACGCAGGAAGAGGAAAATAAGATAGGTTGCAGCTGACAGTGTAAAGTATACAACATAACAGTTAACAGTTAATGTAAAATTTACATAACGGGACAGAAAGGTTAAAGAACTCTTGGAAAGTGAGTCTTGCGTAATGAAAAAAAGGTCTTTGTGTTTTTTT
Organism: Penaeus japonicus; assembly: GCA_017312705.2. Classification (NCBI taxonomy): domain Eukaryota; kingdom Metazoa; phylum Arthropoda; class Malacostraca; order Decapoda; family Penaeidae; genus Penaeus; species Penaeus japonicus. The sequence continues at coordinate 10,315 of BOPN01007455.1, read as the reverse complement.
CTTTTTTTATGTATATCTCTCCCTTTGTTTTCTTTTTTTAACCAGCTGTGTCTTTTATTTGTTTATATAAACATTTTTTTTTATTTCTCGGTTCTGCGTTGCATTTCGATCTTTCTTTCTCTTTATCTTCCTCTTTCTTTCTCTATCTCTGTCTCATTTGTTCATCTGCTCGTCTCTCTCTCTCTCTCTCTCTCTCTCTCTCTCTCTCTCTCTCTCTCTCTCTCTCTCTCTCTCTCTCTCTCACTCTCTCTTTCTCTCTTACTTTCTCTCTCTCCCTCTCTCTCTCCCAGCTTATCTGTCATTCAAATGTAGCTA
>BOPN01007454.1:45000-55000 GCA_017312705.2 Penaeus japonicus | reverse complement strand
GTGTGCCACAGGATGATCCAGCCACAAATCTGACGTATGACAGAGATGATTGGAGCTTTGGTATGTAGTATCATCAATAATTACATTCCTTTAATGGTACATAAAATAGTATTGAATTGTATGATCAAGATACATCTGACAGGTATTTGGAATATTGTATTTTTATTTTTATTTTTTATTAGGTTGTTTGAAGGACTCCGTTCATGAAAATATTTTACAGCCACTTCTTAGTCATAAAAATACAAATTGTCAAAATGTCAGTTTTTAAAATGTCTATAAATTCAGTCTCAGTGACCAAATGTTGTATAAGGAACTAGTTTTTGCTCAATATTAGATTTCAAAGTTTGGCATTAAAAGTGAAAAGGGTAGTGGTTTTGAACAATATATATATCACCAATACGGTAGCATATAATATATATATTTTTTCATATTCCGATGCTCTTTCCCCCATTAGGGGGGTAGCTAACAAAACAGAAGAAAACGAAATTAAGGGGTTCAGTTTCTATCAAAATCATAACAAGAGCATGATTCTTTATTACTTCAGAACATGTAGGTTTGGAATCTGGATATTGGAGAAATGTCATCTAAAACATTTACAGAATTAAGAGACCTTCCATGTACACTTAAGCAAACCACACTTTCAAGTCCTGATACAAGTAAGATAAATAACGTAATAAAATCTGATTGTGATATATATTAGAAAATCAAATATATGAGCATTATCATCAGAATCAGAATTGTTCCATAGATATAAAACTGGAGTGAACCAATTATTGAAGATGGTTGATATACTCAAGAAGGTGAGGAATGAATGTTCTAAATGTGCCTTTCCTTCACAGATAATAAAAAAAAATGCTTCGAAATACCTACTAGGTTATACCCTTGATTTTTTTTTCAAAGCTCAGATGAAATTATCTGGCTGAAAAAAGGGGGAGGCGTTATTCAGATCAGGAACGCTGCTTTGCCTCCTCCCTCTACTTCAGATGCACAAAAACATACAATTTGTTATCAAAAATAATAATTCTTCCCTCTCCACGGATGCTCAGATATTGGTTGCAGAGAATTGCATTTAATGTTGGTTAGTCCCAGTTAGTTCTCTTTTTGACATCTTGAAAAATAAGACCGAACACATGACTGAGAAAGAAAAATATTGTCGTGTGGTATATGACGCCATTTCCTTAAAGGGACACCTAAATTATAACAGTTGATGATAAGGTTGATGGTCTTGAAAATTTAGGAGAATAGGGGCATCTACATCAAATGCAAGTTATGCTATGGTATTTATGGCAAAAGGTTTAGGATGTAAATGGAAACAAACTTTGGGATATTTTTTCTTCAGTAAGAGCATGAAGGTTGATGTATTGGAATAATTGAATAATTGCAAAATTGAAAGATTTGTAATTTGTGACCAAGATATTTTTTATGATACACCACATCTGCTAAAAAGTGTCCGTAATAATGTCATTGAATTGATTTTCTTATAAATGGACACCCTGTAAAATGGCAATATATTAAAGATTTTTATGATATAGATTGTCAAATGAGTTTGCGCTTTGCTCCTAAGCTTTCTTCAAAGGATATTTACTGCAACACATTTGAAAGAATGCATGTTTGCCTAACTACGCAAGTTTTCAGCATAAGTGTTGCTGTAGGTATAAATACATATGCAGAGTTAGGTGCATTGCCACACGAGGCTTACTGTATTGCTCAGTTTATCAACAGAATGGATAAGCTCTTTGAGATATTCAATAGCTGTCAGATAAATCACTATAAAGATTGTAGGTCTGCTATCACATAAACTAATTAACAAATAGATAAATTAGAGGATTTTAAATCTTGCATCTCTTCCTCGGAAGTAATGGGCACCAAAAGATTATTGCCCTGTATATCTGGTTGGCAGTTGAATATTTCAAGTATTAAATTATTATGGGAGGATATTAATACTGAGTAAGATTTTAAATATTCAGTGACAAACAGGTTTAATCAAGATTGCCTTATGAATTTATTTAGCACCCTCAGAAATGCTGGTGGAAACTGACACACCAACACGTCAAACTTTTAAAAAGCTTATTAATGGTATGATGACCAATAATATCATGCAGTCATCAGTTAAAGGCACCATCCCTATTTTACAATTTATGAAAATAGTTGAGTCTGAGAACTGTGATGCTTTCCAACATATTAAAAATAAAAGTAAGAGCCAGAATGACATCATTGAAGAAAACATAAATGACCAGACTGAGTATAGTATTTTTTATTTCTTTGGTGAAGATGCTCCCTCTAGTTTTTTTTCAACAATTAAACCTTTTGCTGAAAATGAAGATTGAATGATGGTACAGGACTGCTTGATGATAGCTCCATAATAGACCAACTGATGGTGAAGGTTTGCCATAAATTGAAAGTAATTCACTTCCAGATTTTATTTCCTCCTTTAATCCCTGGGGAAGCAGTTTATTAAATCTAAGTAATATATGCTTGCATGGAAATATGTTTTATACTACGAAATTAAGGATACTGACAGAACTGCAGCTCTGTTCTTACAGACATTAAAGCATGAAGCAAAGTCAGATGTAATAACACATATTTCACAAGACGATTATCATTCAGTTTGATTGTTTTGATTGCAATGTATTGTATTACAAGGGAGATGAGTATGTAAGCAAATTGTTTATAGAGATGATACACACATTAATGCTTCATAAGTATGATATATCAACAAGGACAATGTAACCCAAGATTCGACATTGCCTGTATAGTTAGGCGTCGGTTCAACAGATGGCGCTGACGATCGAACTCGGGCGCACATTTATGTTTAAGCGTTGAACTGGATGTTTCCTGTCTTTCGTATATAGTCTTTGATCGTGACAAGCTCACTTCCAAGTCACGGATTTCCCGCGATAGATTCCAATATGTTCGCCACATTTGGCACGACTTAGCCATGCCTTTTGACATGAACACGGACTCTTCATGCCATGTCCGTGACGCGCCAGGGAGTTATTTTACGAACTAATAATATGTTTCCCGACTGCATATTACTCTTTACTCTTTCCAGTTAGGCAAAGTGAATGGTTTCTTGTCTATGTTTATTTTGCATTGCGTATTATGAATACATCGCTTTTGTGTTATTCTTGTAATAAGTTAGCCAATCAGATCCATGTAATATGAAGTTGCCTTATGATTAAAGAGATAACTTACAATGATGATCTCAAGACTCATGGGAACAAACGCCAACAACATTGTAATCCAAGTTATTTTACATTTCATTCCTTTCATCTTCATTATCATTTTATTTTGATAAAGGTCGTTCATAATATTGCTACCTTTACAACTACTACATTTACTAAAACTGTATTGCTGCCGTTAATCATTACCTGAATAGATGAGGCACTGTTTTCCCATTGGTTCATCGGCTGCTTAATTATTTCCGTGGTTGTCAGTATCATGTTTGGGTTTTCATTGGTTTCGGGAAAAGTTTAGAAGATTTTGGTGGTGAATCGGAGCAGATGAGTAGATTAATTAAAAGTTAATTTATAATGAAGAGCGAATGTTTCAGCTAGCTTAGGGTTGTTGATGTTTGGGTTAATTGTTATCGTTATTATTATATCCATTATTATCAGTATTATTATTATTATTTCTATTATTTTTTAACACTGCTAGTTTCATATATATATATATATATATATATATATATATATATATATATATATATATATATGTATGTATGTATATATATATATATATAAATATATATATATACATATATATATATATATATATATATATATATATATATATATATATATGTATGTATGTATATATAAATATATATATATACATATATATATATATATATATATATATATATATATATATATATGTATATATATATATATGTATATATATATATATATATGTATATATATGTATATATGTATATATATATGTATATATATATATATATGTATATATATATATATATATATATATATATATATATATATATATATATATGTATATATATATATATATATATATATATATATATATATATATAAATATATGTATATATATATATATATATATATATATATATATATATGTATGTATGTATGTATGTATATATATATATATATATATGTATATATATATATATATATATTTATATATATATATGTATATATATATATATATATATATATATATATATATATATATATATATATTATTTCGATAATATTCCCATTACTTTTTCATGACTGCTATTTTCGTTAAAAAAAAAAAAAAATGTTATTACTGTTATCATTTTCATATTTTTGCCATTGTTATTATCATCATTATAATGATAATAACGGTACTGCTGCTGTGATAGATATCAAAGTACTGTAAGGATAAAAGCAGCAATTATTAATAATAATTTGTAACGATAAAAATTCTACTCTCTATTCAGGAGAAGCATTAAACCATTCCTCTGCGCGTATGACTTGATGTGCTCATTCATGTAATAGCAAGATATTTCTTTGCTTATTGCATATGTATTCTTATGTGTGTGTGTGTTTATGTGTGTGAGGGTGCGTGCGTGTGCGTGTTTGTGTGTGTGTGTGCGTGTGCGTGTGTATGTGTATGTGCGTGTGCGTGTGTGTGTGTGTAGAGAGAAAAAAAAGATAAAGGAAGCTTTTAAAAATTCCTTCCGGATGGAGATAATGAATGGAGGACATTTATAGGAAAATGTCACCGGATGACAAAATAAATTTTACTGTCCGATTGAGCAGGCGTTTCCACTGCATATATAAAAAAAAAAAAAAAAACCTTTGCAAATCGTGCCGTTGAGTTCCCAGACATCGAACTTAAAGGCGTGGTTTCCGCTGAACGCTTGTAGTTTGGAAAAAAAAAGTGCATCAGGCGTCTAGAAATGGTGCTGTTCATAAAGGTTAGGTTTCTTTCGACTGGTAATCATACAAATCAATGACAATGCAGAGTACAGAAATAGATAGAATTTCAGGCCGAAGACGGAGTTCAGCATTCGGAAAACCGGTGAAGACTAGAAACTTCGTTAAAGGCTAGGCATTTGACTAATTGGTAAATGCAGTCGTGGTCAGGTCCGGTTTTAGCTCCATGCGCCGTTGCTTGGTCGAAGAGCTAAACCTGTAATAGTCTAAGAAAGTCCAGGAAAATGTGTAAAATGGTTTAAAGAAACTAATGAGACTGTTGTGTGAAGTGATGAATACGTACCTCACGGACGTACGTCGTTTCACACTCGAATTGACCTTCCGAGGCAGTAAACCGACTCTCACCATATTTTGATGAAAGTTTTTTTTTTTTTTTTTTTTTTTTTTTTTTTTTTTTAGCAATATGTAATTCTAAACAAAAACACGAAATGTTGTGTCCGTACCTACATGCCTCGCCAGCGGTAGACCCCGACTTCGAGTGAGTGAAGGAGACCTAACTACGGTGTTTCCAGTGTGGACAAACATTTCCAGGGAAAATCATTTTGCAAAAAGACGGAGAAAAAACAATCTAGCACAACACCTAAATGTGTGCAATAAAACTCTTGCATTATTCCTGAAATAACACTATTTGCTCCGGTTGCATAACTAGCAGATCTGTATTAAGAGGCTCATGATGTTTATGAGTGGAGAGATAAAGGTCATGAAAAGAATACACCAGATTATGAGTGAGTGGATGGACGTAGCATCGTTGTATCAAGTGTGAATAAGGGTGAACATCGGATGAAAGGCGCAGCGCACGTTTCATGTGTGGTCGTGGCAGTCACCTGACTAAATATTAAAGGAAATTATTAAATCTCTTAATTTATCGGAGACGTAATTGTCATACGTGTAACACAATGGCCTTAATTGCAGACTGCCTTCAAGCAATGAATGATCTTGTGCAATTGAGTAGTTGCGTGCCAGTGAATGAGAATGGAAGTATGAGGACGCTGTGTATGGAAAGAGCCATATTAAACTTCCTTTGGAGAGGATCCAGTGTCGCCAGTCACACTGCATTTCTCTAGGCTTGTTGTTTGACTTTCCGAAAAGTACCTGCAAGGCCGTGAAAGTTGCTGATCTCACAGCCAGAGGGACATTGCTAGAAGTGCTAACCAGTCGCCTTTTAAAGTTGTTTTGAAAGCTGATCAAGATTTATGAAAAGGGAACTTTCTTTTTTTTTTTCAAGTATGTTGGAAAGTGAACATTTATAAAATAGGAATTAGTTTTATGCTCGTTCAGAATACGAAATGAAATGCATTATATTTGGATATCGTATTTTTTCACTTGCGAGCGACTAGTTTTGCGGCCGCGCACTGAGATGACCAACGAGCGTCGTCAATATTTCCACGAATTGGAGAATTGTAATCGGATATTTCCTATGGCAATTTCTTAGCGATCATTACGATATTTTTCAAAATCAAACTAGGACAAGATAAAAGACTGGAAGAATATATCATTTCTACTGTATCAAAATACTTGAAACAAAGAAGATAAACAATTAATTAAATCCCGTGAAATGATAATAAAACAAGGATTTTCTCAAATTTTCACAAATCCATAAAACTCAAACAAACTTTCATCTGTCTTTCCTCTAATTGTGAAAACCATAATATAAAAGTCATGCCTGACCCCATGCATAATCAAAAGCCGGCCTGACTGACTTACTCAAAGGCCCAAAGATTCAGATTTAGTGGCGGCCTGACTGCATTTGGGATGTAGAGTGAATTGATGAAAGGCAAACTGGCATAAAAAACTACAAGCATGCTTCTACGAGGAGTGATTTACTACTACACAAGATGTATTCTGCTAATACGCACAAAGAGCAAGCAAAATTGTTACCGTTGATCGCACTGTAAGTTGACGTTCATGCTCTACTACGAAAAAAAAAAAATTATGTATATATATATATATATATAAATATATATATATATAATATATATATATATATATATATATATATATATATATATATATATACATATATATATATATATATACATGCATATATATATATATATATATATATATATATATATATATATATATATATATATATATATATATATATATATATATAGCATGGAAACTACAGAAATACATAAATTACTCTTCGAACAGTAACATCAACTAAAAGTTTTTTTTCACGACAGAATACGAATAAGGAAAAGGATAAACTAGATTTGCGGAGCAGATGCTTTGCCGGGCTGATATGCACTCTGGCGAGCCCGTCTGTGTCAGCAAGTGCTGACTCGCGAGAGAGCGTGCCAACGAGTTTGGTCCTTACCCTCCATGATGTCCAGCCGCAGCAGTGACCGACAGGCGTCAGTGGAAACTCGCAAGCTTTGACGGGGCCCGATCTGCCGACTACGAGGATGTGAGGAGGTCTATGGTTCTAATGTAAAGATCTGGCATTTTATTTTCGATAATATCCCGTATTGCGCCATACAGCGATGTCCTGCAATGACACCCTATCAAAACAAAGGGTGGCCTAGGTGGGATTATGGCCATAGTTTCAATGCGTGTGTGTATGCGTGTTATATGTATATATATATATATATATAGATAGATAGACAGAAAGATAAAGAGAAACTAGATAGAAACATAGACAGAGGTAAGGATGGGGGAGGGGGTAATAGATAAAGAAATAGAGAAAGAAAACAACGAAGAAGGATAAACATATATATAAAGTTATATTTCCATAAACAGAAAAAAACGATAAAAAGTTGATACATCTGGACAGACAGACAGACAAACCGACAGATGGATTGACAAAAAAAAAAAAAAAAAAAAAAAAAAAAAAAAAAAAAAAGTTTTAAAGGGGGAAACTGTAGTTATCATTATCTTCATCTTAAAGTCATTATCTTCATTACAATTTTCTTCTCAGAGACTCTTCCACTAATTACCCTCATAGTTCAGAAAAAAAACACTATTAATTAAGACATAAGAAAAAAAAGAAAAAAAAGAAAAAAAAAAAGAGATAAATAAAAAGTAAGGTCAATAAAAACACCAAAAATTCCTAATTCCGTAAATGTTTATTGCAATCGGCCCGAACACCAAATGATCAAACACCAATGACCCTAAAACTTTAAAAATATAAAGATATGTATCATTCTTTTCTTTCTTGTGGAGAAAAAAAAAATTCTTCCTTCATGTTGATGAATGAATCAAGGTCATACGATTAAGGTCATATAAGGTCATACATTTGTTATTGCTGTTGTAGTATATGAGGAGGAAGGCACCTTCTGGTTTGAGGTGTGAGGAATGGATAAAGATAAAAGTAAAGATAAACATGTACGGTTCCTGCAGGATATGGAATGGGTTAACCTCAGATAAGAATTGGATAATGGGGGGTGCAAGCAAGAGGGTGTGATAATGATGAGAGATAAATAGATAACAAGACTAAACAAAAAAGTATGAAGATGAGGGCGAGTGTGATGAACTAAATGTGGTGGAAGGAAAAGCGTTTTTTCTTTTTCTTCTTTCTTCTTTCTTCTTTCTTCTCATTTTTGAGTCAGAAGAGAGGGATGGAGAGGAGGATAAAAGAGGAGGTGGGAAGATGAGAAAGAGGAGGCTAACAAAGCGAGGATTTAACCGCTCATCATCTCCATGAACTCTGTAGATAGAAGAAAGAAAAGAAACGTGAGAGTCAGGCATAAGTGATAAATCAGCTTTTTTTTTTTTTTTTTTTTTTTAAGCAATATGCAATTTTAACAAAAAAACACGAAATATTATGTCTGTACCTACATGCCTCGCCAGCGGTGGCCCGCGACTTCGAGTGAGTGAAGGAGACCTAACTACGGTGTTTCCAGTGTGGACAAACATTTTCAGGGAAAATCATTTTGCAAAAAGACGGAAAAAACACAATCTAGCACAATACCTAAATGTGTGCGATAAAACTCTTGCATTATTCCTGAAATAACACTATTTGCTCAGGTTGCAAAACAAGCATATCTGTATTTAGAGGCTCATGATGATTATGAGTGGAGAGATAAAGGTCATGAAAAGAATACGCCAGATTATAAGTGAGTGGATGAATGTAGCATCGTTGCATCGAGTGTGAATAAGGGTGAATATCGGATGAAAGGCGCAGCGCACGTTTCATGTGTGGTCGTGGCAGTCACCTGACTAAATAATAAAGGAAATGATTAAATCTCTAAATTGATCGGTGAGGTAATTGTCATGCGTGTAACACAATGGCCTTAATTGCAGACTGACTTCAAGTAATGAATGATCTTGTGCAATTGAGTAGTTGCGTGCCAGTGAATGAGTTTGAAAGTATGAGGACGCTGTGTATGGAAAGAGCCATATTAAACTTCCTTTGGATCCAGTGTAGCCAGTCACACTGCATTTTTCTAGGCTTGTATGACTTTACGGAAAGTACCTGCAAGGCCGTGAAAGTTGCTGATCTCACAACCAGAGGGACATTGCTAGAAGTGCTAACCAATCGCATTTTAAAGTTGTTTTGAAAGCTGCTCAAGATTTATGAAAAGGGAACTTTTTTTTTTCAAGTATGTTGGAAAGTGACCATTTATAAAGTAGGAATTAGTTTTATGCTCGTTAAGAATACGAAATGAAATGCATTATATTTGGATATCGTATTTTTCAACTTGCGAGCGACTAGTTTTGCGGCCGCGCACTGAGATGACCAACGAGCGTCGTCAATATTTCGACAAATTGGAGAGTTGTAATCGGATATTTCCTATGGCGATTTCTTAGCAATCATTACGATATTTTTCAAAATCATTTCTACTGTACCAAAATACGTGAAACAAAGAAAATAGACATTTAATGACATCCCGTGAAATGATAATAAAACAAGGATTTTCTCAAATGTCCACAAATCCATAAAACTCAAACAAACTTTCATCCCTCTTTCCTCTAATTGTGAAAACCATAATATAAAGTCATGCCTGACCCCATGCATAATCAAAAGCCGGCCTGACTGACTTACTCAAAGGCCCAAAGATTCAGATTTAGTGGCGGCCTGACTGCATTTGGGATGGAGAGTGAATTGA
>BOPN01007454.1:15000-20000 GCA_017312705.2 Penaeus japonicus | reverse complement strand
TTCTCTTTCTTTCTTTCTCTCTCTCTCTCTCTCTCTCCCTCTCTCTCTCTCTCTCTGTCTCTCTCTCTTTCAAAATTTAAAAAGATTCCGGCCAAGAGAATGCCTTCATGAATTTAGACCAGCATACTACTATAGATATGTTGATGATACATTCCTAATATTTACATCTAAAGAACATGTTAAATTTCGTGAATATTTCAATACATAATATCACAACATTAGATTCACAGTTGAAACAGAGGGGGTGGACACATTAATGAATTAAATGTAACTTTTGTAATTTCAATTGATAGTCAACCTCCCTACACTGGCATTATTGCATGGTATGACTCATTTTCCAAAGATTTAGAACTAATCTAGCCCAAATTCCAAATGCATTCATTTTGATTCATAAGATTTCTAAGAACTACTTAAATTTCAGTGAAGAAATTGGATAGCACTGTAGAGAAAATACTGGATAAGATCTTATACTCTCTGCCCCAAAAGACAATATCAATAGAAATCTACCATACATGCACTTGCCAGAAAGTTAACTAATGTAATAATCAGAATTACAACATGATTGCTCTCAGACCAGAGGCGTAATCTGCAGCATCCTTATCTACAATTACTTGAAATTCCTTTGCCTAAATTTTCAAGTAATTGCGGTCTAAAGCTCTGCCCGCACATTCTTCCAGACCAACTTAAACAGTCCCATGCGCGAACCATCGGTTTGAATTTTTTATTCATTCCGGTTTATTTGGGAATTTGTATTTTAATTCAAGGGTTTAATATTAATCTTTACATTGAAGTTACATAATATTATGAACATAAGCACATTATCTATATCAAGTCTAGTTTTACAAAGTAAAATGCGTAATATCAAGGTAGTTTTGATGAGCTGAAAAATAATCATTTGCAACCCTTGATGCTTCTCGCATTTATCTATAAATTTACTAGGAACACAAACGGTTTTTTAAGAAAAATGTGTGGAAAATAGAAAATATAGCATTTTTTGTTTTTGTTTTTCGTAGGCCATACAAACGATCAAAAGCTGCATAAGTGCATTGTCACTGACAAGGCAATCTACAGAGATGATAGCATAATTGCATGGTCTCTCATATTCACATGCCTCAAAAAAAATCATACATTCGGATGGATATATAATAGATATATATATATAACTGAAAACACACACACACACATATATGTAATTTTCTTCTTCTTTGTCTTTCAGCTTATCCCTGTATTAGGGGTCGCCACAGCGCGTCAACTTTCTCCATCTCTTTCTATCTTGTGTGTCCTCCTCCGCAGCACCTACTTCCATCATATCTTCTCTGATGTCCATAAAACGCCTTTTCGGTCTGCCTATACGTCTCTTTCCTGGTGGTGCCAACTGCAGCATTCTTCAGCCAAAGAAGTTCTCTTCCCTTCTCTTCACGTGTCCAAACCATCTTAGTCTACACTCTCTTAACTTCTCCCCAAGCCTTCTTGTAGCTAGCATATCCCTTTCTGTCTCATTCCTTACTCTATTTTTCCGTGTAAGGCCCAAAGTGAATCTTAACATTCGCATCTCTGCCACCTGCACCTTTGCCTCTTGTAACTTTGTTACTGCCACTTGTCTCCATGCCATATAACATTGTTGGTCCTACACACGTCCTACAGATTTTCCCCTCCACTCCTATTGGCATATTCCTGTCACGCAAAACTCCCGTCACTTTTCTCCACCCATTCCAGCCTGGCTGTACTCTCCTTTTAATTTCAGCATTGCTAGATCCGTCACAGTCTACTGTTGAACCCAGATACTTAAATTCACTCACTTTCTTGGTCTCTTTCCCTTGCATTTTAACTCTGCCATCTCCTTCCTTCTCATTTACACAGAGATACTCAGTCTTCCTTCTGCTGACTTTCATGCCACGCCTCTCCAATGCATGTCTCCACCTTTCCAGATCTTCCTCTACTTCTTCTCTTCTTTCGCTACATAGCACAACGTCGTCTGCAAACATCATGGACCACAGCGCTCCTTTCCTAAGCCCATCAGTTAACTTATCCATGATAAAAGCAAACAAGAACGGGCTCAGGGCTGACCCCTGATGTAATCCAACTTCCACCTTAAACCTTTCTGTGGTACCCTCTGCACTTCTCACTGCTGTCATACACTCATTATACATATCTTGTACCACCCTTACATACACTTCTGGTATCGATGCCTCCCGCATGCAGAGCCACAGTTCTTCTCTTGGCACTCTATTATATGCCTTCCCCAGATCAATGAACACACAATCCAATTGCTTTTATCCCTCTCTATACTTCTCCATCAACATTCGCAGTGCAAAGATGGCATCTATGGCACTTCTCCCTGGTGTAAAACCAAACTGTTCATCACAGATTCTGCAGCAGCTCCTTAGCCTTGTGTCTATCACCCTTTCCCACAATTTCATTGTATGACTCATTAGTTTGATGCCCTGGTAGTTACCACAATCCTGTGAGTCTCCTTTGTTCTTTTAAATGGGTATCAATGTGATCTTTCTCCACTCGTTGGGCATTCTTTCTCCTACAAGGATTTTGTTGAATGGAGATGTTAAGTATCCAACCAATGCTTCTAGGCTTCAATAGGAATGTTATCTGGTCCTAAAGCTTTGCCTCTCTTCATCTTTTTTCAGTGCCTTGTTTACCTTGTCCTGTGTTATACCTGCAACCATCACTTCTGCCAACACCCCATTTTCCTCTTTCATTTCCCTGGGGTTTTCAACATTCATCAGCCCTTCAAAATAGTCTTTCCATCTCTGCAACACCTCCTCGGTGGCCGACTATATCCTCAGCGTCCTTTATCAGCCTGATTTGCTGTACGTCCTTTGCTGCTCTATCCCTCTGCATGTCACGGGATTGGTCAAAGGAGCCTAAAGAATCATGTAAGGCACTCGCTGATTGGCGGAATTGATTTGCCAGAGATACCATCAAATTACGGTGATAAAGTCGATTTACCCTTACCAGGCGACTTATCATCGTTTGATAAATCCCACTTTGCCATGATTGGTAAACGCGCTGGTAACTGACCGCTGGTAAATGCCTTACTATCGTATGTTAATGAATCCAGCCCCAGGGTGGTAAATAAAGATCTAAAGGAACGTCATCCATGTGTGCGAATATTTCCTTCCTGTGCGGGAGGCGAAGATGCAGCAGTATTCCCATTGCCCACTAGAAACTCTTAAGAGGAGAAGCTGCCTTGTTTTATGCCCTGAAGCCCCAGATGCCCCGGGAACTGAAGTTATATGTTCAAAATGCCCGAACTTTTGTGTTTTTATATACCTACTGTCTCTTATAACCACGAATATTCATTTTTACCAAAAATCCTCCACTAATTTTGTTTCTGCCAATGAAACACCAGTTTGAGGCAATATTCCGATCTGAATATTTTGATTATAAGTCTAATGTAGGTATAGCTCGACGCTTTCTTTTAATGCTTAACTTTTATAGCAATTTTTATACTTTATATCTTTACATTTCTGGGTTTTGTGGGTTATGATGTATTGCCACATGATAGTCTAAGGAGTGTATGAGAGTATTTTTGCCAAGAAATACATATGAAATAATTTTGAAATACGTAAAATGCACTCCTTGTCTTAAGTTTCCTTGGGTGACCTGGGTTCAAATTGCCAACCTTCTCAGGGTTAGGTTATTCCCTCCCCTCTCTTCTTCTTCTTCTTTATTACTCGGGATGAGTTTTTAATCGAGTCTGATGGACCTTATGAATTGGTGCTCTCATTTTCATTGAATTCTCATTTTATAATTTTATAACTTGTAGAGGGTTTCCCGGAAATTCCGTGTACGAGCGGAATATGCTTTGTCTTTTGTGATTTTGTTCTAGCAAAATAAACTTTCTTATACTTTTAAAAAATCACCTTGTGAATCTGAGAATCTTATTATTAGTAATCTATAGACAAACTTAGTTTGTTTCTATGAACTTTTCTACTACGAACTTGCTAAGTATAAGGTCGATATTTTATAAGGATAGTCTTAACTGAAATCTTTTAAACGAGGTGAAATTACCGTGCTTGTCCTCCGCGCTCAGGTTACGTTATTAACATTCTTTGTCTCACTGTATACGCAACATAAACTCCAATACATGTACTTTTCTATCCTTCCTTTCCACACTTCTTGTAACATAATTATCTTCCCATCAAAGCCCTCGTTCCCGAACGGATTAAACGGGTGGTGGCAGACGCTATCATTTTGCAAATCTTTGGACGGTGTAGACTGAGATACATATATTTTTCACACTCTCTCTCTCTCTTTCTCTCTCTCTCTCTCTCTTTCTCTCTCTCTCTCTCTCTCTCTCTCTCTCTCTCTCTCTCTCTCTCTCTCTCTCTCGCTCTCTCTCTCTTTCTCTCTTTCTCTCTCTCTCTCAACATACATACATACAATATATATATATATATATATATATATATATATATATATATATATATATATATATATATATATATATATATATATATATATATGTTTTGTCTTTTGTGATTTTGTTCAGCAAATAAACTTAACGAGGGGAAATTTTGACTTGAAGACAGACGTTCGCTACAGCACCAATTTATTACCTTCAACCAAAATATGGCTTGTATGTGTGGGATTGTATAAATCTTTGGTTTTAGCTTTTTTATGTATTTGTATTAATTCTGATTTTGATTTCCTCTCCTGTTTTTTTTTTTTTTTTCATTATACAGTATTACTGTTCACTGATAATGAGAATTGTAGTGCTCGAAATGTCCGAATAAATTAGTTTCCCTGCTGCCATAGCTGTTAACCTCCTAATATATATATATATGAGCGGTATCAACCGTGCCTGTCGATCTTACGGCGCGGGTTCGAGTCCCGGTCAGGGAGGTAAATATTTGTATATATTAAAATGCGTTACTGCATTCTACCATCTTCTCACACATATAACCTTGGTAACTTGATTTGGGACTTGAATTTGTGATTCCGTGGCTGCCGAGTGCCCGTGGGAGATGTTCGTGAAACCT
>BOPN01007454.1:5000-10000 GCA_017312705.2 Penaeus japonicus | reverse complement strand
CATTAGTACATTAAAGAGCATTGGGCTTAAAACACCCCCCTGTGGAGTACCTAGCTCAAAACGTTTCTCCTCTGAGAAACAGCCTTGAAACCATACGCAAGCTTTCCTATCTGTCAGATAGTCACCAATCCATCTCAGCAACTTTCCTGTTACACCCAATCTTGCCAATTCATACAGAATGACCTTCCCATTAGCTTTATCAAAGGCTCCCTGTAAATCTATAAAGACTCTACACTTTTCTGCATCATTGGATAAACACTGAATTACACAGTCTGATGTTCCCTTTCCCTTCATAAAGCCGTACAAATTACAAGACAGTTTATCTTCAATCATGTACATTAGTCTATTTAATAATATTCGCTCCATCATTTTACATATACAGGAAGTCAGAGATACAGGTCTGTAACCGCCAGCTGATTTTAGAATAGGTATTATAATAGCTTTCTTCCAGGCCTTCGGTAATCTACCCTCCGCGTAGCTCATGTTAAATAGGTCAATGAGAGGGCTGTTCGTCATGCTTGCTAATAAGTTGAGAATATCATATGTCACTCCATCTTCTCCTGGTGAAGTGCTTTTACCTCTTTTAACAGCATTTAGAAGTTCGTGTGTAGTTATTGGCTGACAAGATACTGCAGTGATGTTTGCGGATGAAACAACCTGTCCTTTTCTTTCGGCTTCCCATGCAAACAAAGCGTCACGAGTGCTCTGTGGTAATGAAACCAGAGAAGATGCCTTTGCCCATTTCTCAATATGTTTGTTTGCCTCCTCCTCTGGGTGTGGGTGACCGATGAGGTTATTTGTTTTTCCCCTTACCTTGTTTACATGGTACCATATGTCTTTGAGACTTTTACTTTCCTCAATATTTTGCGCGAACTCTGACCAATACTTTTCTTTTACTTCCCTTCTTTTCTCCCCACACATCTTTGATATGTTAAGTAGTATGTCCTTATCTTCTTCCCGCCTGCCTCTCTTAGCCCATTCCCTGTGTGCCATCCTTAACATTTGTGTCCACCCTTTAAGTGTCTTATCACTGCAGTATCTGTTTTTCCGTGCTCTGTGTTTCTTCTGCTTTCTGTGTGACTTAGCCTTTGTAGGTAAACATCTTTCTATCGTACTTAACAAATCCTCGCTGAACCTATCTAAACTTAGGGGTGTGTAATCTCTGTACCAGCCCTCCATATTGTAAATAAACAATTCTCTGTCGCTTGTGTCTAAGACAAACATCTTTCTTTTGAATTTAACTTGTTTTTACCTAAAGCTAACTTAATATACAAAGTGAAATGATCACTAAGTAGTTCACTTACTACTTCACATTCTCCTTGAATCCCCTGACCGCCATGCAGACAGGCGTAATCAAGTCGTCCACCCTTGATGTGTGTCGCCTCTTTACTACCCAGCAAGCATGCATCAGGCCTATCTTTGAGAAATTGATAAAATCTGATGCCGTTATCATTGATTTTGCCCATCTCCTCTAATTGTGGGTGCCTAGCATTAAAGTCACCCACCAACAGAGTCGAGTCAGAGTACATGCAATCTGGAAGGTATCTGAGATCAAAGCATCTCCCAGAGATGTATACATTTGCAATATATACTTCACCTTCTTGTAAATACAGCTTCATTTATTTCGTCGTTTACATAGTGGCGTATCTTCAATACCTTTATTTCTGCACGGTATCTCTAGCAGTTCAGAAGGTATTGCACTTTTTACGTAAATAGACACGGTCTCCGGAATTAAGATGATATGCTCTATAACCATTGAGTTTAAGAGTGTCACCTTTTGTGTCCCTAGTTTCCTGGAGACAAATTACGTCTATGTCATTTTTCAACACGAAATAGTGGACGTCTGTTACTCTAGTAAGTAAACTACTCACATTCCACGACATTATCTTAATACTACCACACTCCATCAGACCTTTATGGTTTCCTTATATTTGGCAAACAGTTCCTGGATGTTTGCCCACTCTTCCTGAACTAACTCCCACTTTCTAAGAAGTTTATCCTTTTCAGCGTCTTTGCATTTAAGTAACAATGACCTGAAGGTCGTTGATGTTGTTCCTTCCACTACACTTGGTATTATTTTTCTTTCTTTTCCCTTGATCGTAATTTTACTTTCTGTGTTTTTCTCAGCCACCAAAACACTGTTGTCTTTCTTTGGGATTTCTTGCGCGGGAGTTTCTTCCTCAGCCTCCACTCCCTTTTTGATGTCTGTTACAGCACTATCCATCACTATCGCAATCTTTTTTTTTAATGCATCCATCCTCTGCATTAATGTATGTAACATAACAGCAATTGCAGATATCTCTTATACCGGAGAATCTGCATCACTGTCCCTCGTCGTTTCCTGGGCTGCAGCGTCTTCTGTCGTCTGGCTGTTGTTTTGTTCGTTCATGACATTCCGGTCATCTTCCTGGAGTTGCAGTCCTCGCGGTGGGCCTTGCAACCAAGCATTGGGGGGCGGTACAGGAATACTCTCCTGCACAGGTCGTCTGGTGGTCAGTCCTCTTGCCTTTTCCTCGGTTTCTTTATGGGAAGCCGAGGAATTAAGTTCCACCTTTGGCCTCGCCTTGCATGACAGAGCCCCAGCATTGTGCGAGCCTCCGCAATTGCAGCAGCAAGGTTTCACCCTCTCTCCTTTGTCTATTTTTTTCTGCAAATCCTGGAGTCATGCTTCCTGCCGCAGAATCTGCACCTGGCGTCCTGCTGACAGGTCCACGACTTGTGTCCCCATCTGCTACACTTGAGGCACAGGACTGGCGGCTCCACACACGGCGCCACCCTCCTGTACCCCGCCCCAGATATGAAGATCTTCTTCGGGACTTCTCCTTTCATGAGGGCAAGCAGCTGACATCGCTCCTCGCCTCGTGACGCGTGCCTTTTCACCCAAACAAGCCTCTCGTCGCAGAGCAGAAAGTCTGGATCTAATTCTAAGGGGTACTGAAATATAGTGACCTTCGTCATTTTTTCCCCTTTCTGAGGGACAACCAGCACTGTCTCCTTATATCCCTGAGATGTCAGGAACTGCTCCGCTTCCTCGTTCTTTACCGTAAGATACGGTCTTCCTTTCGCTACCTTTAGCAGCGGCTCAAAATGGCAATGTTCTTGTCCAAGTTCCATTGCCCACCCTAGTTTTTTTATGAAAGACATTTCGCAGGATTCTGGGAATAACAGCCTTCTCCTGTCCTTCCCACTGTCACTGACCTCATCCACGTGAGCTGCCTTGTTGACTTCCATATCGTCGTCCTTCAGTTTTTTGTCCTTTCTTTCAAATTCGCTTTCCGAGTCACTGGAGTTGTCACTCGTGCTGTCTTTTCTGGATCGCTTCATGCTCGTTCCCTCATTATTCATTGGAGTTCCGTTAGTGCAGTCCATTTTGTCAGTTGCCGGATCAGAATCCAGGGACACCGATGTGGCAACGGGAGCCATGTTGACAGCTGGCGACCTGAGGTCAGTCCGCAAAGCGATTTAGAGTTTCGCTGTGGTCGCCAGCGAATACGCTAGGGTAATATGCAATATAATCACATAGCCTTGAAAATGATAAAACATACGCAAGAGATGCGTAAAATTTGCTGGAGGGCCCAAGTCACCTCACCCGCTCCCTGTCCAAGGACCAAGTGGGGGGGGGGGGGGGGGAAACACAGGATTCTAGGAATCTTTCACGATTGAGGACAGCACTAGAAACACGAGAGAGAGAGAGAGAGAGAGAGCGAGAGCAGATTAGCACAAGATTGTGCTTCTTTTATTAATGAAA
Organism: Penaeus japonicus; assembly: GCA_017312705.2. Classification (NCBI taxonomy): domain Eukaryota; kingdom Metazoa; phylum Arthropoda; class Malacostraca; order Decapoda; family Penaeidae; genus Penaeus; species Penaeus japonicus. The sequence continues at coordinate 6,252 of BOPN01007454.1, read as the reverse complement.
TACATAAGATGTATGACTAGATATAAACAAACTTTTCGTGACTCGCACATTATTGTTGGCAATAGGAATTCCAAGCAATGTATTAAATAATCCAAATTCTCGAGAACTTTCCTTTCTTCCTTTATAACTCAATTCGCTAAGCCATCCATTTGTGATTTCATTTATTTGACTAAAATAAATGATCATCACACAGTTGAACATCATGCAATTGAATCTTAGAACAAATAAACGCAGTCATTTGCAATACCTCGTGCAACGAGATGTGTTCCCGATGGCATCATTCAAACCACTCCGGACTTATCGAAAACTTTGGGTGAAACACATTACTCGATTGAGATACAAATGATTCACAAAGTAATCACTCGACTGCATGAGTCTACAGGCTGATCTAAATGCACGGACTGTGTAAAGACACTTATGTTGCTTTCGATTTGCTATGCATTTCTATTGATCTCTCTCTCTAACTCTATCCGGTCTGTCTGTGGGGCTTTCTGTCTCTGTCTCTCTCTCTTTCTCTCTCTCTCTCTTTCTCTCTCTCTCTCTCTCTCTCTCTTTCTCTCTCTCTCTCTCTCTCTCTCTCTCTCTCTCTCTCTCTCTCTCTCTCTCTCTCTCTCTCCCTCTCTCTATCTTTCTCTCTCTCACTCTCTCTCTCTTTCTGTCTGTATATATAAAGAGAGAGAGGGAGAGAAAGAGAGAGAGAGAGAGAGAGAGAGAGAGATATGTATATACTATGTATGTATATATGTATGTATATATATATATGTATACATATATATATATATATATATATATATATATATATATATATATATATATATATATATATTTAACACACACACACACACACACACACACAAGTCTGTGCATGTGCGTGTGTGTGTAAGTGTGCATGATTGTATGTAGTATATGTGCAGTCAGATAAAAGATCATGAGAGGGACAGAGGATAAGCAAGAGAATAGATTAGGTAACAGGACTATAAATAAATCGATATTTAGAAATTAAGATAGAAATATGAATAGACAAATAGAGCCAGTTATCAAAATACAGCAAGTTCATTATGACAAATGTAAAAAAAATATGAATGAGACCAGCACAAGAGATGTAATAACCTTGTTTCGGATTCCTCCGTCATCGAAAGTACATGTACTTCCGATGACGGAGAAATCCGAAAAGTGTTAATTACATCTCTTATGTTGTGGAAATTATTCAGTCTCATTTATACCGTACACACAAGTATATATACAGAACGAT
>BOPN01007453.1:52500-55000 GCA_017312705.2 Penaeus japonicus | reverse complement strand
TGATAATGATGATATTGATGATACTGGTAATAATAATAACACTATTATTGATAATGATAATAGCAATATTATTGATATAATGATAGCAATATTATTGATATAATGATAGCAATAGTATTGATGATAATGATAATAACGTTAATAATAATGATAACAACGGTAGTAATAATAACAATGATAGTAATGTTAATGACAACAATTATGATGAAAATCATGAAAACAATAACCATAATGGTGATTATTGTTATTATTAACATTATCATCATTATCATTATCGTTGTTACTACCATTATCATCATTGTATTTATAAATATTATCATTAACATCATTCTTATCCTCACTATTACTATCATAACTATCATCATTATCATTATCATCATTATCATTATCATTGTTTTCCTCCTCATTGTTACTAATATTGGCATCATTATTATCATCATCATCATTATTGTTATAATTTTCTTATTATTTTATTATAATTGTTATTATCATTATGATAATCCTCATTATTACCATTGTTATTATTATCATTGTTATTATCACTTCACTATCACAATTATTACCAATATCACTACTATCACTATCGTCATATTTTGGTTATTACTAATTACCATCAATGATATGATCATTTTAAACAATTAATGATGAATATTCTAATCCTTTGAATATGAGGTGATTATGATGATAATGATGATGGTGATATAATGATGATGATGATGATGATGATGATGATAATAATAATAATAATGATGATGATGATAAAGATAAACAAATAAAAAATAAGAAGAAAAATAGAAAAAAAAGAAAGAAAAAGATGATGATGAATGTTATGAACATCATTAGTATTATCTTTGTCTTCAGTCTGATATCAAATCCATGAACATCTACAATACATCTACCATCAAAATTACCGGTATTCCTACGATTCTTTCATTTAACCCCATTTTTCAAAACTTCATTCATCCTCTTTAAAAAAAAAAAAAAAAAAAAAAAAAAAAAAAAAAAAAAAAAAAAAAAAAAAAAAAAAAAAAATCCGACAAGTCCGAAATTACACGTCTTAAAAAAGCCAAGATAAGTTCTACCGAAAATCCCCCTCGATTTATACTCCAGATACCTATCACTACCTATCTATCAATTTGCCTAATATCTCACACCCCTTTTGCCCTTATCTCTTTCCCTCATTTGTTCATCCGTCGCTTCACCCTCACGACATCCATCTTCTTCGGATTCATCTCCCCTTGCCGTCTCCTTCCCTTAAAAGGTATGTCGAAGTCCTACCATCTTTAATACATCGTCTTCCCTCGATCTCCCTCTCTCCCTCGATCTCCCTTTCTCCCTCAATCGCCATCGTCTGCGGGAAGATCTCATCAACTCGGTCCTTTTCCCGATCCCTCGTCTATTTGGGTAGAATTTCCATCAATCTTGGCGTCAGAGGGAGAAAGGTGTTTGGGTTGGTGGAGGGTGGGAGGAAGGGTGGAAGGGTGGGTGGGAAGGTGGGAGGAAGGGTGGAAGGGGGAGGGGTGGGTGAAAAAGGTGAAGGGGTGAAAGGGTGGAAGGGTGGGAGGGTGAAAGGGTGGATGGGTGGGTGTTGGAAGAGAGGGAGGGCCAGAGGCTCAACTTCATATCCTTGAAAACCTTGACTCCCTGAGATTCTTTTCTTATACTTGTCCCACCTTATTCGTCTCACTGAGGTCAGGGTATCTTCGCCGTCGCTTTTCATATCGTGGAATGTCATCTCTCTTACTCTCTCTCTCTCTGTACACTCCACCCCTTCTCCTTCTTTTCCTTCTCCACTTTCCCTTCTTCTTTTTCTTCTTTCTACTCCCCTCCACCTCCTCCTCATACCTCTCCTCTTTCTCATCCTCCTTCACCTCCTCCCCTCTCCTCCACCTTTTCTTCCTACTCCTCCAACTCCGCCTACTTCTTCCCTTTCTCCTCCTCCTACCTCTCCTCTTCCTCCTCCTCATACCTCTCCTTCTTCTCCACTTCCTCCCTTCTCTTCCTCCTCCTCCACCTTTTCTTCCTACTCCTCCAACTCCTACTTCTTCCCTGCCTCCTCCACCTACCCTTCCTCTTCCTACTCCCCTCCTCTCCTCCTTCTCCTCCTCCCTGTTCTTCCTCCTCCTACCTCCTATCGGGCTCCAGTTCATGAGCGGTGCGGCGTGACCTTATACGGGAAGCAGAACTAGCGTGGGGGAGTAGGCGGGAGTGTGGGAAGGCAGGGAGGGGCTGATGAAGGGGTAGGATAGAGGGGAGAGAGAGAGAGAGAGAGAGAGAGAGAGAGAGAGAGAGAGAGAGAGAGAGAGAGAGAGAGAGAGAGAGAGAGAGAGAGAGAGAGAGAGGGGGAGAGAGGGAGGGAGGGAGAGAGAGAGGGAGGGAGGGAGGGAGGGAGGGAGGGAGGGAGAGAGGGAGGGAGAGAGGGAGAGAAAGAGAGAAAGAGAGAGAAGGAGAAATACAAGAAGAAAAAGAAGCAAAGAAAGTCAGACAGGTAACAGGACCG
>BOPN01007453.1:32500-35000 GCA_017312705.2 Penaeus japonicus | reverse complement strand
GGTAGAAAAGTAAAACAGGATGGGATGTATTAAGATCCTTGATGATTACGATGATGATGATAAGGAAAATAATATCAGAAACAAAAACAATATTAATGCGAATGATGATAATGTTAATAATAAACGTAGTAGTAGCAATAGTAGTAGCAGCAGTGGTAGTATGCTACTATGACTACCACTGCTGATAATGATGATGATGATGATGATGGTAGTGGTGGTGGTGGTGGTATTGAGGATGATAATAATAAACTAAAAAAAATACAAAGGTCAGAGTAGAACTGGAAAATGAAATCATGATGACATAAGTGTCGACGAACTCGCTTCAACCCATCTTCTCCCTCCCTCCTCTTCTTCTTCTTCTTCTTCCTCCTCCTCCTCCTCCTCCTTCCCCCCTCCTCCTCCTCCTCCTCCTCCCCCTCCTCCTCCTCCTCCTCCTCCTCCTCCTCCTCCTCCTCCTCCTCCTCCTCCTCCTCCTCCTCCTCCTCCTCCCCCTCCTCCTCCTCCTCCTCCTCCTCCTCCTCCTTCCCCTCCTTCCCCGCCTTCTTCTTCTTCTTCTTCTTCTTCTTCTTCTTCTTCTTTTTCTTCTTCTTCTTCTTCTTCTTCTTCTTCTTCTTCTTCTTCTTCTTCTCCTTCTTCTCCTCCTCCTCCTCCTCCCCTCCTCCTCCCTCCCCTCCTCCCCTCCTCCCCCCCTCCCCCTCCTCCTCCCCCTCCTTCCCCTCCTTCCCCGCCTTCTTCTTCTTCTTCTTCTTCTTCTTCTTCTTCTTCTTCTTCTTCTTCTTCTTCTTCTTCTTCTTCTCTTCTTCTTCTTCTCCTTCTCCTTCTCCTTCTTCCTTCTTCTCCTCCTCCTCCTCCTCCTTCCTCCTCCTCCTCCTTCCTTCATCCTTTTACACATCCTTCTTCTTTCCTCTCTTCCTTCATGCTTATCGCCCACCTTCTCTTTCCTTCTTTGTACAGAGTGGGACGTGAGAGAGGGAGAGGGGAGAGTGGATCAAGGAAGGGGAAAGGGGGCAAAAAAAAGGGGGAGGAGAAGGGAGGGGGAGGGGCAAATGGGGGGAGAGTTAGAAGGGAAGGAGGGAAAGGAGACGAAGGAAGGGGTAGAGGTGATGAGGAGAGAGGGGATGAAGGAAAGGGGAGGGAGAGAGTGGGGAAAGGGATTAAGGGAGAGGATGAGTGGAGAAGTGGGTTAAGAAAGGGGGTGGGGGAAAGGAAAAATGGAATAAGGGAAGGGGGAATGAGAGAAGGAGAGAGAGGGAGAGAGGTAATGAACGGGGGAAGACGGCATCAATGAAGGGAGATGGGGGGAGGGGATGGAGGGGGGGAGGGGAAGAGAATCAAGGAAGGAGGCTCATCCATCTACCGCTACGCCCTCCATCTTGGTCTTGTCTGAGGGCGTCCTTATGCATCCTACAGTCCTTTCGCTCTTGGGCTTTTGTGGCCTTTATACCTGGGGAGGGAGGGAGGGAGGGTAGGAGAGGGAGGGTGAAAGGGTTGGAGGAAAAGAGAGCTAGGGAGGGAGGGAGAGGGAGGGAGAGGGAGGGAAGAAGGAGGGAGAGGGGGATGGAGGAAGATAGAGGGTGGAAGTGTTGGAGGGAGGTTGGGAGAGGAGGGATGGAAGGAGGGAGAGGGGGAGGGTGGAAGGGGTGGAGGGAAAGCAATTATTGTAGGGAGGGAAGGAGACATAAAGGAAGAGGGATAGAATGGGGGAGGAAGGGAGGGTGGGGAGATAGAGGGAGGAAGAAGGATGGAGATAGGGACAGTTTGAGAAATGGAAAGTAGGAGTATGGAAGGAAAAGTGGGGAGAGGGAGCGGTGGAGGAAAGAAAGGGAGGGAGAGAGAAGAAAAGGAGGGCGGAAAGGAGAGGAAAAGGAGGGAAGAAGGGCGGGAGACAAAGAGAGGGATGGAAGGACGGCGGGGGACAGGGGTAGGGATAGAGGGAGGAAGAGGAAATAGGGATGAACTGAAAAGTGAATGGAGGGAATAGGAAAGGGAGATAGGAGGAAGGGAGGGATTGAGGGAGAACAGAGGGGAAGAAAGAGAGCAAAGATGGAAGGGAGGGAGGAATGGGAGGGAGAGAGACGAAAAATAGTTATTCAGTCAATGAATAAGAAGAATTTATAAAAAGATGAGAATGCCACTTTTCATAAAAATACACCTCCTTTGTCATATAATATATATATATATACACATATACATATATACATATACATACACACACACACATAGTACTGAAATATATCCATCCTTAATATTATTTTCCACCATAGATGATATGCTTCCAAAGTTTATTGAAAAAAATCTTTTCCTTCTCACAAAGTGCCTGTTGCTTTCAAAATAAGACCAAACAGTCTAAATAAGAAGAGACAGTGAAATATTACACAAACCAGACACTGCCATTCCTTTTTCGAGTCTCGAAGGGCTTTTCGTTTTTTTTTTTTTTTTTTTTTTTTTTCTTTATTCTGTGAGAGCTCATTTGCATTTATAGGGGCCATGTTGTTTATCA
>BOPN01007453.1:10000-12500 GCA_017312705.2 Penaeus japonicus | reverse complement strand
CGCTTAATGGAATCATTTCAATAGCATGAGAGACTGCAGCGATGCTCAGATTTCCCGATCCACGCTAGCAACGTTGGAGAATACCCGAACACAGGCCGAGATTTCTATTGTTCATTAATTAGCCTTCATGTCGGATTTCCAATTAGCAAACACAATGTATGAGGAAGCAAATCTGTGTAAGTTCTCTATTCAGATCCATTGTCTTCTGATCTATGAAACTCTAAATATTTTTTTATTTTTTTTTCTTGTATCTATGAACTTTCTTAATCAGTTCAATAACTAACATGTTGGGATAACCGACTTCGAATTTAAATCAACACAATGAATGAATGAAGGAATTAAAAAAAAAAAAAAAAAATCCTGATTACAAATTTCAAATCCAATTATATCCATTTAAATATTCCATCATATTCTTTTATCGTTTCCTTTCGTAATGTTTTCTCGTAATCACCCCTGTTAGAGTAAATTCCTCTAGATTGCTTTGTTCTCCGTACCCTATCGTGGTCCTCCTTGCTATAACTTAAGGGCTACAATCTCCCCTTTGGTCATAAACCTCCCCTTCCCCTTAATATAACCTCTATTGTGCCTTCTATCACCCTCTTCTCTGTTCCTTAAGATTTATTTCATACTTTTTGCTTCCCTTGTTTATCTAACGTATCTAGTTCTCTGCCTATCTCTCTGTTGATCTGCATGTGTAGCTTGCACCTCTTTCATTCCGTCTTTGTGAAGTATCGTTTCCAGTCTACCTTTTAATTTGTCTGAGTGCATTTTTTTTTCCTTTCTCTATCTATCTCTTTTATCCATCTCTGTCCCTCTCCTGCCTTTTCACTCGGTCTTACCGTGTATTTCCTATCTCCCAATCATTCCTTATCCCTTTAATCCCCCTGTTCTAATCAGTTCCCTTTTACCTGCGCACAGCTCAGGATTAGGCTATTAGCAATGATGGCTTGCAACCCTTCTGGACGAGGGGATAATCTTCGCATTGCAAATGGTCCGAAGAAAAGCCTTTGGTCAGGAGTGTAAATTCATTCTAGGAGTTAACTCTACGGCTCTACGGTCTCAGAAAGGTACGACTATGGCTGACAGAGGCTGATATTGCGTTGCTATTGCATTTCAACATGTGGCTTGCGGTAGCGGGAGGGTCGGATAAGTTACTATTACTACTACTCTGAGATTCGGGGAACTATGAATCAACATTTTGTCTCTTTTTTTTTTTTTTTTTTTTTTGTAGAGAGGAGGTTAAAATCATCCTCTGAAAAAACGCTGGTATTTTGGTATTTATTTGTTTATTCCATGTTTATGTTTACCCATCCCTCATTTGGATTGGGGTTTATGTGTTCCGTTCGAAACACATTTTTCTTAGGCACTAGAAAAAGGCATCTCTTGTTAGGCTTCGATTCATGACATCGACCAAGCGTGACGTGACATCTGATGCCCGCTGAATCACCCACATCCATGACAATGTTTCCACGAAAATTAAACATTGTGAGTAAAATCGTAATCCGATCTCGTAAAGTACCCGCCACAATGCCCTCTCACCCCCCGAAAAAAAAAGAAAAAAAAAGAAAAAAAAGAAAGCAACATATTTCCTCACATCACGTGATTTTGATTAGATGTTCAATCTGGTAGAATATGACAAACGACCGGCTGTGCACGCTTCACTATTGCTATTCACCTCCGCGCCAGTTCCCTCAGCGGCGAACTGGTCTGCACGACAATATTCCGTAGTGTACGATAGCCACACTGAGTATGAGTAATGTTGTGTGTTGTTGCCTGGGGCGCGATGAGTTATGGTTGTGTCGTGAACTGTTATTGGGGGCTGGGGGAGAGGGGGGGGGGGGGGGGGAGGCTGTGGCGTTATAGTGGTGCAAGAGAGAGGATTAAATTGGATTTGTTTGGAAGTATGGAATGGTATTTGTCCCGTATGTATATGTGGGTTGATATATATATATGGACACACACACACACACACACATATATATATATATATATATATAAATATATATATATATATATATATATATATATATATATTGTCAATGTTAATGTCATCATCACTTCTGACTGTCAATGTAATGTATTAATTGAAATCAGTATCAATACTCCTGTTACTGTTATTAATCTCATCATAGAAATACTTTATCATCTTTATATTCTACACGCTACAAAGACGAGCCCTTAAATATGAAGAATGTAAAACCCCATTCTTCACGAAAGGAATTGCCAGCCCCAAAATACACACACGGACTTTGCAAAATGAAACATTTCCGAGAACATATGATTTATATCAACACGCATATCAAGCGAAAGGAATGATAATGTGTAGTGTGCGCAGTCTCGAGAACTGAATCACTTATTGACACAATTACTCCCCCTCATTTTTGATTCCTGAGGGAGATAAATTTTCCTGGTTGCTTCGTTTTGTATCTGTCACTTTATTACTCAACATTAACCACACAATAGACTGATAAATGTGCGTGAATGAAGAGAAAATGAGAGG
>BOPN01007452.1:22500-30000 GCA_017312705.2 Penaeus japonicus | reverse complement strand
AAGCAATAAAAAATTACGATTAAATATTTTGGAACTCCAAGTCTCGATTCCTAAAGAAGCTTCGAATCTCTTTTGAATTTGATGTTCGAATCCCTTTCCGACTCTTGCAATTCGCACAGTCTTCCAACCCCCCCCACCCCCCCCCACCCCTTTAGCCGAGCCCACATCTTGAGGAAAATAAACGCATAGCAGCATGGAAATTATGCAAATTGCAACGAAATTAGCATAGCATAAGCAAGGCCCTTTCGTGAGAATGATGGAGGGAAAGATATTTAAAATACCGAGATGTTTATTTTTTTGCCTCTATTGTTTGATGGTATTCCACGAGATTGTATTTCTTTTTTTTTTACCCTTTTTAATGAGTTTGTTTGTTTTTTAATCATCATCGTCATCGTTATCGTCATCATCATCGTCATCGTCATCGTCATCATCATCATCATCAGCAGCAGCAGCAGCAGCAGCAGCACCATCATCATTGTTATTCTCATCAACATCATCATCATCATCATCAGCACCATCCTCATTGTTATCCTCATTATCATCATCATCATCGCCACCATCCTCGTCATCATCATAATCATCACCATCACAATCATCACCATCCTCCTCCTCTTCACCACCATCACCATCATCATTATCCTCATTACCATCACTACCATCGACAATTTTGGAAAAGGAGGAGGAGAGAAAAGGCAAAAACAGAAATTAGAAAAAAGAAGAAAAAAAAATCTTTTGGTTTGCCTTAATGTCAATTTGGGTTTCTTTAAATTCTGTACGTGAGCGACCTATTTTTTTCTTTTCATTTTCATTTTCTTTTTTTTTTTTTTTTTTACCTTAATGGAAGGGGATTATTTTTCATTCTCTGAATCCATTATCATTATTATTTTTACTTTACTTGGAAGCAAAAGAGATAATTAACTAGTTGCGAGCTCTCTCTCTTTTTTTTTCTCTTTTTCTTTATTTCTTTCTTTCTCTCTCCTTCTCTCTCTCTCTCCTTCTCTTTCTATCTCTCTCTTCTCTCCCTTTATTTCTCTCTCTCTCTCTCCCTACCTCCCTCCCTCTCCCTTCCTCCCTACCTCCCTCACTCTCCCTCCCCCTATCTCTCTCCCTCCCTCCCTCTCCCTCCCTCCCCTTCTCCCTCCCTCCCTCCCCTTCTCCCTCCCTCCCTCTCCCTACCTCCCTCACTCTCTCTCTCTCTCCCTTCCTCCCACCCTCCCTCCCCCTACCTCCCTCACTCTCCCTTCATCCCTACCTCTCTCCCTCCCTCCCTCATTCTCTCTTCTTCTCATTCCATTCTGCTTTATGAGCATCATCGCTATTAATTATCTCATCATTCTGTCATGATTACTCACAACGCTCATCACCATCATGGTCGGGCATAACGGTTTATTTCCTGTCATCACAACTCATCACCTGCGGTCAAGCGAACAGAAAAATGGAGATTGTAATTTTTTTTCTTCTCTTTCGCTTATCTCCTTTTTCCTTCTGTTTTTTCTCAGTCTTTCTCATTATCTTTCTCCCACTCTTTCTTTCTTTCTCTCTTACCCTCCCTTTCTCAGTCCCTCCCCCCCATGCCCTCCCTCCACCCTCCTCCCTCCTCCCCTTCCACCACCTCTCCGATCCTCTTACCCCCCCCCATCCCACCCCCACCCACCTTGTATACACACCACCCTCACTCCCTCCCTCCTTCCTCCTCCTCCTCCTCCCCCTCCCCCTCCTCCCTCCTCCTCCTCCTCCTCCTCCACCTCTTCCATCTCCTCCTCCTCCTCATCCCCCTCCTCCCTCCTCCTCCTCCTCCTCTTCCATCTCCTCCTCCTCCCTCCTCCTCCTCTTCCTCCTTCACCTATTCCATCTCCACCTCTTCTTCTTCCTCCTCCAACCCCATCTGCCAAAAAAAACACAAAAAAACACTCACAAACAATGCCAGGACACGCGTGTATTCGTGCATTTTTAACCAGTCATTCTGATAGCGCTGAAGAGTGTTGGATCCCATGTCGAGAGGAATTAACACTGTTGTCAGATGCGCCTTTGTTAATTGCTCTGTTTGTTTATGTAATGTCTATCTGTTTCGAATCTTAAATGAGAGAGAGAGAGAGAGAGAGAGAGGGGGGGGGGAGAGAGAGAGAGATAGATAGATAGAGAGAGAGAGAGAGAGAGAGAGAGAGAGAGAGAGAGAGAGACGAGAGAGAGAGAGAGAGAGAGAGAGAGAGAGAGAGAGAGAGAGAGAGAGAGAGAGAGAGACGAGAGAGAGAGAGAGACGAAAGAGAATGAGTGACGAAAGAGATCGAAAAGAAAAAGTAAATCAAAGGAAGAAATAGCAAATAGACAAAAGAGAAAAGAGAGAAAAAACAATAAGAAGGTAAAAGCAAAGAAAACAAAAACAAAAAGTGCATTAAAATCATGATTCATAATGATATTTTTAATCTCTGAACATAAAAGATTAAAGTCTTTTTTCCTGCTCCGTCTCTCTGTTTCTCTCTCTCTCTCTCTCTCTCTCTCTCTCTCTGTTTCTCTCCTCTCTGTGTTTTTTCTCCTCTCTTTCTCTTTTTCGCTATTTATCTATCTGTCTCTCTCTCTCTTTCATTCTCTGCTCTTTCTTCTCTCTTCTCTCTCTCTTTCTCCTTCTCTCTCTCTCTATCTTTCTCTCTTCTCTTCTCTCTCTCTCTCTCTCTCTCTCTCTCTCTCTCTCTCTCTCTCTCTCTCTCTCTCTCTCTCTCTCTCTCTCTCTCTCTCTCTCTCTCTCTCTTTCTCCCTCTCTCACTTACTTTCTCCAACATTTCTGATATTTTTTCCTTTGAGATGAGAAAGAGACCCATGACGAATGTATGCCGAGAGGACACCGAAATTTGTTATTCATAAAAAAAAAAAAAAAAAATTGAATAAGACAAAAAAAGGGGGGAGGGGGTGATATAACATTCATATTTTTCAGGGGGGGCAGGGGGAGTATGTAGACAGGGTGGGGGATGGGGGGTGGAGGGAGTATGTAGACAAGGTGGGGGATGGGGGAGGGCCAGGAAGGGGAGGAGAGGGAAAAAGGAGAGGAGTAGGGAGGGGGGGAAGGGAGTAGAGAAGATATAGAGAGGAGGAGGGGAAGAAGAGGGGGGGGGGGTTCTTTCATCCGGCTTATAGCGAAGTTATATCCAGGTTGTGAATGACGTAAAGAGAAAATTACTCATTCAAGAGTCAAGAGTGATTAATGAATAGCATTTTTTTTTCCAGCCTTAGATGTATTAGGCCTATCGGAAAGGCCTTGTTGATGCTTGGGAGGGAGGAGGGGAGGAGGGGGGTGGAGGGGGGGTGGTTCATTGTCGTTTTTGTCTGTCTTCCATCCTGCTTATCTGTCTGCGTGTCTCCATGTCTGTCGTTCTCTCTGTTTATCTGTAGGTGTCTCTCATTGTCTTTTCTTTCTCTCTTTCTCTCATTGTCTTCTCTTTATCCTCTCTCTCTCTCTCGCTCTCTCTCTCTCTCTCTCTCTCTCTCTCTCTCTCTCTCTCTCTTGCTCTGTCTCTTTCTCTCTCTCTCTCTCTCTCTCTCCACATCTCTCTCTTATTACTGTTGTCTTTCCTTTCTCTCTCTCAACCCCCTCCCCTCTCTCTCTCTCTCTCGCCTTGACTCCCTCGCTCCCTCTCTCTCTCTTTCTCTCTATCTCTCTCGCTCTGTTTCTCCCTCTTTCCTCGAAAATGTAACCCACCAAGGGCTATATTCTCCATTGAAATCATCCCCTTGATTAAATAAATAACGAGAGCGAAAAAGAACGACGGAAATCAACTAATATCAGAAAGGATAATAGATTAATACAATCCCGAAACAACGAATAAAAGAAAATCTAAAAAAATAAAGATATAAATATATATATATTTATATATATATATATATATATATATATATATATATATATATATATATATATATATATCCTACCCCATCCCACCCACCCCATACCAACCTCCTCCCCTCTCCCCTCCTTTAGTTAAAGGAGAAGAAGAAAAAACAAATGATAAGAAAAAGAAAATAAGAAAGATGATGAGAAGGACAAGAAGAAGAAGAAGACAAAGACGAAGAAAAGTAGAAGAAAAATACAGAAAGGAGAAGAAAAGGAAATAGAGGAAAAAGTATGAAAAAGAAGAAAAAAAGGAAATAGAAGAAAAAAAAGAAAAGGAAATAGAAGAAAAGAAGAAGAAGAAAAGGAAATAGAAGAAAAAAAAAAAGGAAGAAGACGAGCCAGAAAATCCTTCATCCTTCGCCTTTGAATACGGACCCTCCCCTCCTTCACCCCCACCCCATCCCCCTTCCCCAGTACAAAGCAAAGACCTCGACCAAGATAGCCTTTTTTTTCTTCTTCTTTTTTTTTTCTTACAAGAAGCATCCTAAGACAGTAATTCTCAGGAGGTTCCTTGACTCCTGGAAAGGAAGGTCTTGCGTTTGACTCGAGGGGTCGTGGGTGGGGTGGGGGGTGGGGGTGGTTTTTTTTTTTTTTTTCTTTTTTGTTGTTGTTGTTTTAGGTTTGTTGTTGTTGTTGTTGTTTTGTTCTGAATGTTGTTCAATGTTATTTGGTTGATAGGTATATATATATGTATATATATATATATATATATATATATATATATATATATATATATATATATATCGACAGATGATAGATATTTACGTGTGTGTGTCGTGTGAGTTTGTATGTGTGTGTGTGTGTGTGTGTGTGTGTGTGTATGTGTGTGTGTGTGTGTGTGTGTGTCTCACTTTCATTCTCTTACATATCTCATCCATATCTCCCTCCCACAGACGATGAAAATATCTGAAATTATAAAGAAATTATAAAGAAAACAAAAACACGAATAAACATAAAAAGAGATAATCAGAAGTTGACCATTGTACATTAGGGGAGAGGCCGTGTGCAATTGCCGTCTGTAGCGCCACCTTTTCGTGCAAGATGCAATCGGGAGGGTCAACTTGCAAGAAGAGGAAGAGTGGGAAAGTGGGATAGGAAATTGATGGGGGCGGTTAGAGAAGGCGGGAAGGAAGCGGGGTGAAGAGAGAGAAAGAGAGAAAGAGAGAGAGAGAGACAGAAATAGAGAAAGAAATAAAGAGATAGAGAGAGAAAGAAAGAGAGAGAGAGAGAAAGAAAGAAAGAGAAAGAGAGAGAGAGAGAGAGAGAGAGAGAGAGAGAGAAAGAAAAGAGAGAGAGAGAAAAAAAAGGATGTAATAAAGAGAGAGAGAAAAAAAAAAATCATGTTAACATTTCCACGAAGCTCAACGTCGGAACAATATATGGCAAATTTTTTTCTTTTTTCTTTCATCTCGGATAGAAATTCCTAAGAACATGATTTATTTCCAATCAGAAAAAAAAAAATTACTTCTTATCCGGTTTTGCTGATAATTCCTGTTTCCTAATTAATAATCTTCAGATAGAAAAATGGCGTCATTAAGTCCCCCCCCCTTTTTTTTCTTTTTTTTATGACTGGCTTATTTCCATTTCATCTTCCCATTTTCTTTATAATTTTCATTTTCTCTTTATCTCCCGTTTTCTTCATGATAATCAAGGTCAATCAAGAGAGAGCAGAATGTCTTGAATAAATCTGAATAGCATTAATTTACATAAGGAATTCCAAGAAAAAAAAACAGCTTTTCTTGTCCCTCTAATTGTTATATAATATCAATCAACAAATTACTTATAACTAATATCAATTACCCCACAGACAATACCCTAATATAATTATCCTTCATCTGGCATCGTGGAACAAACATTCGTCCGAAAGCGTGTATTTGACACTGACTTAGGAATGCAATAGAACTTAAAAATGGGCCAGTCCGAAAACGAACGTGTGCTTTCGACGGTGATTTAAAGCACTGTAATATGCAATGATGAGAAATCAGGTTATCTACTAACGTCTTGGATACATAAGCGAGAAATATTCACAAGAAGTTTAGTTAGCCAAAGAATTTTTGAATATATTTTATGATCGTTGTCATTTTGGTTATTGTTATTATCATTATTATTATTACTAGTATTATTATGTTTTTTATCATTATTGTCATTATAGTTATTATTATGATCATTATTATTATCATCATTATCATTATCATTACCATTAGATACTTTTATCTTTAGCATTATTGAAAGTATTACCACTACATATTGTTCGATATTTTCATAACTATCGTCGATATTTATTTCATTATCATTATTATTATTATCATCATTATCATATAATCATTCATATCATTAACTTAATTATTGATATTATTATTGTTCACGTTGTTATATATATTTTTAAAAATCTCATTAATTCAATCATTCACATACTCTATTTTACCTATTAACTAATCTAACTTTGGATTAATATATTTTATGGACTTTTTATCATTTTTTATTATAGTTTCAACGACGAGGCACTGACCTGAATTAAAAGGGAGTCAGTAACCAGACTCCTGCTCTATTGTATACGAAAAATATAGATAAAAATAAAGGTAGAGTTAAAGAAAGATAATGATAACTAAAGATAGATAAAAAAAGAAGAAGAAGGAAGATGAAGACGAATAATAATGATGATAAGGATGATAAGAAGATGAAGATGAAAAAGAAGGAGAAGAGGGAGAAGAAAAGGTAAATTAAAAAGAAGGAGAAGATGATGAATATGAGCATGTTGAGGAAGAGAAAAAAGACAAAAAAAAAAAAAAAAAAAAAAAGAGAAAAAGAAAAATAAAGAAAGTGAAACAGATGAAGGAGAAGGAGGAGAACAACAACAAGGAAAAAAAGAAAAGAAGATGAAGTAGGAGAAGAAGAAGAAGAAAAAAAAAATGTATAGATGTATGGATTCACAAGTAGATAGATAGGTAGAGTGGTGCCGAATAGATAAATATATAAGTGTATGATAGATATGTAGATACGTGTATAGTTAGAAAGATATATTAAAAAAGAGGGGTAGGTTATTAACAAACTTTTCCATATAGATACAGACAGATACTCTTGTGAAAATAAACACGCAGAATCCACGGTGGAAATATCTCATCCAATTCAAATAAAATGACAGGGATTATTTTCACGGTCCTTTTGTTTGTTATTTTGAAGTCAAATAAAAGAGAAAGGAGGAAGAGGTGGAGGTGGAGGTGGAGGTGGGGTGGAGGTGGAGGTGGAGGTGGAGGAAGAGTGGAGGTGGAGGTGGAGGTGGAGGTGGAGGTAGGGGTGAGGGGGAGAGGGTTGGGGGTGGAGGTGGAGGTGGAGGTGGAGGTGGAGGTGGGGGTGGAGGTGGAGGTGGAGGTGGAGGTAGAGGTGGAGGTGGGGGTGGAGGTGGAGGTGGAGGTGGAGGTGGAGGTGGAGGTGGAGGTGGAGGTGGAGGTGGAGGTGGAGGTGGAGGTGGAGGTGGGGTGTGGGTGGAGGTGGGGTGTGGGTGGAGGTGGAGGTCGGGGTGGAGGTGGGGTGGAGGTGGAGGTGGAGGTGGAGGTGGTGGAGGTGGAGGTGGAGGTGGGGGTGGAGGTGGAGGTGGAGGTGGAGGTGGAGGTGGGAGG
>BOPN01007452.1:12500-20000 GCA_017312705.2 Penaeus japonicus | reverse complement strand
CTCTCTCTCTCTCTCTCTCTCTCTCTCTCTCACTTACTTTCTCCAACATTTCTGATATTTTATTTCCCTATTTGTATATCTCTCTTGTCTGATTTCTTTTTCTCTTTCCATCTCCGTTTACCCTTTTCCTCCCTCCATTTTGCCTCTAGCCCTTTTCTCTCTCTTTTCCTTCTCCAAATCCCTTATTTTTCAGGGGGGCAGGGGGAGTATGTAGACAGGGTGGGGGATGGGGGGTGGAGGGAGTATGTAGACAAGGTGGGGGATGGGGGAGGGCCAGGAAGGGGAGGAGAGGGAAAAAGGAGAGGAGTAGGGAGGGGGGGAAGGGAGTAGAGAAGATATAGAGAGGAGGAGGGGAAGAAGAGGGGGGGGGGGTTCTTTCATCCGGCTTATAGCGAAGTTATATCCAGGTTGTGAATGACGTAAAGAGAAAATTACTCATTCAAGAGTCAAGAGTGATTAATGAATAGCATTTTTTTTTCCAGCCTTAGATGTATTAGGCCTATCGGAAAGGCCTTGTTGATGCTTGGGAGGGAGGAGGGGAGGAGGGGGGTGGAGGGGGGGTGGTTCATTGTCGTTTTTGTCTGTCTTCCATCCTGCTTATCTGTCTGCGTGTCTCCATGTCTGTCGTTCTCTCTGTTTATCTGTAGGTGTCTCTCATTGTCTTTTCTTTCTCTCTTTCTCTCATTGTCTTCTCTTTATCCTCTCTCTCTCTCTCTCTCTCTCTCTCTCTCTCTCTCTCTCTCTCTCTCTCTCTCTTGCTCTGTCTCTTTCTCTCTCTCTCTCTCTCTCTCTCCACATCTCTCTCTTATTACTGTTGTCTTTCCTTTCTCTCTCTCAACCCCCTCCCCTCTCTCTCTCTCTCTCGCCTTGACTCCCTCGCTCCCTCTCTCTCTCTTTCTCTCTATCTCTCTCGCTCTGTTTCTCCCTCTTTCCTCGAAAATGTAACCCACCAAGGGCTATATTCTCCATTGAAATCATCCCCTTGATTAAATAAATAACGAGAGCGAAAAGGGCGACGAAAATCAACTAATATCAGAAAGGATAATAGATTAATACAATCCCGAAACAACGAATAAAAGAAAATCTAAAAAAATAAAGATATAAATATATATATATATTTATATATATATATATATATATATATATATATATATATATATATATATATATATCCTACCCCACCCACCCCATACCAACCTCCTCCCCTCTCCCCTCCTTTAGTTAAAGGAGAAGAAGAAAAAACAAATGATAAGAAAAAGAAAATAAGAAAGATGATGAGAAGGACAAGAAGAAGAAGACAAAGACGAAGAAAGTGAAGAAAAATACAGAAAGGAGAGAAGAGAAAAAGGAAATAGAGGAAAAAGTATGAAAAGAAGAAAAAAGGAAATAGAAGAAAAAAAAAGAAAAAAGGAAATAGAAGAAAAGAAGAAGAAGAAAAGGAAATAGAAGAAAAAAAAAAAGGAAGAAGACGAGCCGAAGGAAATCCTTCATCCTTCGCCTTTGAATACGGACCCTCCTCCTTCACCCCCCACCCCATCCCCCTTCCCCAGTACAAAGCAAAGACCTCGACCAAGATAGCCTTTTTTTCTTCTTCTTTTTTTTTTTTTCTTACAAGAAGCATCCTAAGACAGTAATTCTCCAGGAGGTTCCACTTTGACTCCTGGAAAGGAAGGTCTTGCGTTTGACTCGAGGGGTCGTGGGTGGGGTGGGGGGTGGGGGTGGTTTTTTTTTTTTTTTTTTTTTTTTTTTTTTTTTTTTTTCTTTTTTGTTGTTGTTGTTTTAGGTTTGTTGCTCTCTCTCTCTCTCTCTCTCTCTCTCTCTCTCTCTCTCTCTCTCTCTCTCTCTCTCTCTCTCTCTCTCTCTCTCTCTCTATATATATATATATATATATATATATATATATATATATCGACAGATGATAGATATTTACGTGTGTGTGTCGTGTGAGTTTGTATGTGTGTGTGTGTGTGTGTGTGTGTGTGTGTATGTGTGTGTGTGTGTGTGTGTGTGTCTCACTTTCATTCTCTTACATATCTCATCCATATCTCCCTCCCACAGACGATGAAAATATCTGAAATTATAAAGAAATTATAAAGAAAACAAAAACACGAATAAACATAAAAAGAGATAATCAGAAGTTGACCATTGTACATTAGGGGAGAGGCCGTGTGCAATTGCCGTCTGTAGCGCCACCTTTTCGTGCAAGATGCAATCGGGAGGGTCAACTTGCAAGAAGAGGAAGAGTGGGAAAGTGGGATAGGAAATTGATGGGGGCGGTTAGAGAGAAGGCAGGGAAGGAAGCGGGGTGAAGAGAGAGAGAAAAAGAGAAAGAGAGAGAAAGAGAGAGACAGAAATAGAGAAAGAAATAAAGAGATAGAGAGAGAAAGAAAGAGAGAAAGAGAAAAAGAAAGAAAGGTAGAAAGAGAGAAAAGAGAGAGAGAGAAAAAAAAAGAGAGAATGAGAGAGAGAAATAAAGAGAGAGAGAAAAAAAGGATGTAATAAAGAGAGAGAAAAAAATCATGTTAACATTTCCACGAAGCTCAACGTCGGAACAATATATAGCAGAATTTTTTTCTTTTTTCTTTCATCTCGGATAGAAATTCCTAAGAACATGATTTATTTCCAATCAGAAAAAAAAAAATTACTTCTTATCCGGTTTTGCTGATAATTCCTGTTTCCTAATTAATAATCTTCAGATGAAAAATGGCGTCATTAAGTCCCCCCCCCCCCTTTTTTTTTCTTTTTTTTTATGACTGGCTTATTTCCATTTCATCTTCCCATTTTCTTTATAATTTTCATTTTCTCTTTATCTCCGTTTTCTTCATGACTCATCAAGGTCAATCAAGAGAGAGCAGAATGTCTTGAATAAATCTGAATAGCATTAATTTACATAAGGAATTCCAAGAAAAAAAAACAGCTTTTCTTGTCCCTCTAATTGTTATATAATATCAATCAACAAATTACTTATAACTAATATCAATTACCCCACGGAGCAATACCCTAATATAATTATCCTTCATCTGGCATCGTGGAACAAACATTCGTCCGAAAGCGTGTATTTGACACTGACTTAGGAATGCAATAGGAGGCAAAAATGGGCCAGTCCGAAAACGAACGTGTGCTTTCGACGGTGATTTAAAGCACTGTAATATGCAATGATGAGAAATCGAGTTATCTCTTCGCGTCTTGGATACATAAGCGAGAAATATTCACAAGAAGTTTAGTTAGCCAAAGAATTTTTGAATATATTTTATGATCGTTGTCATTTTGGTTATTGTTATTATCATTATTATTATTACTAGTATTATTATGTTTTTTATCATTATTGTCATTATAGTTATTATTATGATCATTATTATTATCATCATTATCATTATCATTACCATTAGATACTTTTATCTTTAGCATTATTGAAAGTATTACCACTACATATTTGTTGATATTTTCATAACTATCGTCGATGTTATTTCATTATCATTATTATTATTATCATCATTATCATATAATCATTCATATCATTAACTTAATTATTGATATTATTATTGTTCACGTTGTTATATATATTTTTAAAAATCTCATTAATTCAATCATTCACATACTCTATTTTACCTATTAACTAATCTAACTTTGGATTAATATATTTTATGGACTTTTTATCATTTTTTATTATAGTTTCAACGACGAGGCACTGACCTGAATTAAAAGGGAGTCAGTAACCAGACTCCTGCTCTATTGTATACGAAAAATATAGATAAAAATAAAGGTAGAGTTAAAGAAAGATAATGATAACTAAAGATAGATAAAAAAAGAAGAAGAAGGAAGATGAAGACGAATAATAATGATGATAAGGATGATAAGAAGATGAAGATGAAAAAGAAGGAGAAGAGGGAGAAGAAAAGGTAAATTAAAAAGAAGGAGAAGATGATGAATATGAGCATGTTGAGGAAGAAGAAAAAAGACAAAAAAAAAAAAAAAAAAAAAAAAAAAAAAAAAAAAAAAAAAAAAAAAAAAAAAAGAAAAAAAAAAAAAAGAAAGTGAAACAGATGAAGGAGAAGGAGGAGAACAACAACAAGGAAAAAAAGAAAAGAAGATGAAGTAGGAGAAGAAGAAGAAGAAAAAAAAAATGTATAGATGTATGGATTCACAAGTAGATAGATAGGTAGAGTGGTGCCGAATAGATAAATATATAAGTGTATGATAGATATGTAGATACGTGTATAGTTAGAAAGATATATTAAAAAAGAGGGGTAGGTTATTAACAAACTTTTCCATATAGATACAGACAGATACTCTTGTGAAAATAAACACGCAGAATCCACGGTGGAAATATCTCATCCAATTCAAATAAAATGACAGGGATTATTTTCACGGTCCTTTTGTTTGTTATTTTGAAGTCAAATAAAAGAGAAAGGAGGAAGAGGTGGAGGTGGAGGTGGAGGTGGGGTGGAGGTGGAGGTGGAGGTGGAGGAAGAGTGGAGGTGGAGGTGGAGGTGGAGGTGGAGGTAGGGGTGAGGGGGAGAGGGTTGGGGGGTGGAGGTGGAGGTGGGAGGTGGGAGGTGGGAGGTGGGGGGGGAGGTGGAGGTGGAGGTAGAGGTAGAGGTGGAGGTGGAGGTGGGAGGTGGAGGTGGAGGTGGAGGTGGAGGTGGAGGTGGAGGTGGAGGGAGGTGGAGGTGGAGGTGGGAGGTGGGGGTGGGTGGGGTGGAGGTGGTGTGGGGTGGAGGTGGAGGTCGGGGTGGAGGTGGGGTGGAGGTGGGAGGTGGGAGGTGGAGGTGGAGGTGGAGGTGGAGGTGGAGGTGGAGGTGGAGGTGGAGGTGGAGGTGGAGGTTGGAGGTGGAGGTGGAGGTGGAAGTGGAGGTGGAGAAGGAAATGGAGGTGGAGGTGGAGGTGGAGGTGGAGGTGGAGGTGGAGGTGGGGGTGGGGGTGGAGGTGGAGGTGGAGGTAGGGGTGAGGGGGAGAGGGTTGGGGGTGGAGGTAGAGGTGGAGGTGGAGGTAGAGGTGGAGGTGGAGGTGGAGGTGGAGGTGGAGGTGGAGGTGGAGGTGGAGGTGGAGGTGGAGGTGGAGGTGGAGGTGGAGGTGGAGGTGGAGGTGGAGGTGGAGGCGGAGGCGGAGGCGGAGGCGGAGGCGGGGGTGGGGTTGGAGGTGGAGGTTTAGGTGGAAGTAGGGGTGGAGGTGGAAGTGGAAGTGGAAGAGAGAGTGGGGGAGGAGGAGAAGAAGAGGAAGAAGGAGAAGAAGAAGAGGAGGAAGAAACAAGAGGGAGAGAAGAGGAGGAAGCATAAATTCTTTTCACAGAGGATATTTTCCCATTTCCCTTGTTTGTTAGTCCATGGGCCAATAAAAGAAAATGAAGAAGAAGAAGAAGAAGGAGGAGGAGGAGGAGGAGGAGACGAATACAAAGAAAGAAAGATGAAGAAAGAAGGAAGAAGAGTAGGAGAAGAAGAAGAAGAACTACAACAACAATAAAGGAGAAGAAGAAAAGGAATAAGAATAAGAAAAAGAAGAAAAGGAACTAGAAGAAAATAAAAACTAAAAAGAAAAGAAAACGAAGAAGGGAAAGAAGAAAGAAAGAGACAGAGATTAAAAAACGACTATCTGACCACACGCCTTCGCTTTCGGCCAAATTTTTCGTCCCACGGTCCAAATATTTGGGCCATTTGCGTCGTCAAATTGTTAATGTTATTGAAGTTGGAGCTGTTTAGTACTGCAAAGTTGCTATCTCTAGCTTGTATATGCAAGGCTCGACGTTGCTTATGTAAGGAACACCAAGCCTGGGATTTGGAGGGGGGGGGGGGGCGCGCGCTGTTTGTCTGTCTGCAGCTTTAGTTTTTTTTTCTTTCATTTTTTTTTTCTTTCTCTCTTTGTTTATTTTAGTTGTCATTCCCTCTGTCTGTTTGTTATGTCTGTTAGGTCTGTCTGTCTGCTTTTCTCTCTCTTTCTCTCTCTCTTTCTCCGACTTTCTCTTTCTCTCTTTCTCTCTTTCTCCGACTTTCTCTCTCTTTCTCCGACTTTCTCTCTCTTTCTATCTCTTTCTCTTTCTTTCTATCTCTTTCTCTCTCTCTCTCTCTCTTTTTCTTTCTCTTTCTCTCTCTCTCTTTCTCTCTCTCTCTCTCTCTCTCTCTCTCTCTCTCTCTCTCTCTCTCTCTCTCTCTCTCTCTCTCTCTCTCTCTCTCCCTCTCTCTCTCTCTCTCCCTCTCTCTCTCCCTCTCCCTCTCCCTCTCTCTCTCTCTCTCTCTCTCTCTCTCTCTCTCTCTCTCTCTCTCTCTCTCTCTCTCTCTCTCTCTCTCTCTCTCTCTCTCTCTCTCTCTCTCTCTCCCTCTCCCTCTCTCTCTCCCTCTCCCTCTCCCTCTCTCTCTCCCTCTCCCTCTCTCTCTCCCTCTCCCTCTCCCTCTCCCTCTCCCTCTCCCTCTCCTTCTCCTTCTCCTTCTCCCTCTCCTTCTCCCTCTCTTCTCTCTTTCTGTACTCTCATTCACTCATTGAATTCTGTCTCTCTTGTATGTTTCAATCACTGTAACTACACATAGCTATCAAAGTCACGAAGAAAACTACAAAAAAAGGAGTTAGAGATATACTGAACAACTTCACAGCACAAAACATGTTGTAACACGTTCTGAATCACCAGCTATATCCCCAGTCATTTTCGCTCAATGTTCCACGTCCTTCGTCTGTCTGGGGGAGGGGGATGGTTGACGAAGGCAAGTGTACAAAAATAATAAAAGTGTTACGTCATCGCCATCATCTTTCGCACCTTGTGACGGTAACGGTATAGGGATACGGCCGTATATCTTTTCCCCGAATTGCAAGATGAAATTCTGATGAAGATGCGTCAGTTACACATGTTGCACTGTGAAGCCTCGTTCATACCTTTATCTACATCTGTTATTATGAGTTTTGTTTAGTAATAAAATTGCAAGCTCAGCTGTAAAGTCATAGATGATTTTAGAAATGTAATGCAATTTATTTTGAATTAAACGGTGTAATCATTATAGGTCTCCAATCAATGGATAACTTTAACTTAGAGTTGGATATCAAATTATAAGCTAATGGATTACGAATAAGAGAGTACAAAAGACTTATAAGGATTCTCATCCTCTTCATCTCTGCCAAGAGGGGGAATCGAATGCAGGATATATTGCAACAATTATGATAAAGATCAAAGGATAGAATTTAAAGATACAGAAGATTCGTTCCCTCTCACAGATAAATTTATGTATATACGTAAATAGATTTATGTATTATGTATGTATATGTATTATGTATATGAGTCACGTGACAATCATTGCAAAAGTACGAATGGGAATACATACAATGCGTGCAATACATGCAATCTCAATGATAGCTTAATAATTAACGTTTCATCATTATATTCTCACGGAATTGCAACGGAGCCTAATTACATATCTTGTGTTGTGTAATTATCCGTTCTCATTCACACCTTTTCTACGAGTCACGTGATAACGAAGATAACAGCACGCATTTATTATCTTTATATAACGAGGATGATTA
>BOPN01007451.1:55000-59119 GCA_017312705.2 Penaeus japonicus | reverse complement strand
ACAAACGTAATAATAACAAGACAAAAGAATAACACAAGGGGTATAAATTCTTTAGTTCCAGTTCACAGACCTCGAGGTGCGCTCGGCAACAGCCATCGAGACGTCAGTATACCTTCAGCTCTTGAGGAGGTCGGACGTGTGTGGAGTCTCCTCGTGATCTTCACTCGGTAAGAATGAGTTCTTTGCTTTGGTTATTGGAGTTTTTAAGGTTTGGGATTACTTTTCTTTATATCTAAAATGGAATCGCACCGTAAGTGAACTTCGGTTGATGTATTTGGAGGTTGTAATTTTATATTTTGCAAAAGGCGTTCACGTTACGGTCGCCAAAGAAGAATATGAATCTTATTGTCAGTCTATTTTTTTTATCACAACCTGTACTGTGTCCGAAAGGCAGTTGCATTAAACGAAAGATTGTGTTTTGATGAACTGATCTCTAACGCATATGGATAGATTACAATTAATCATCATATTCGAATAAACCGTTATAATGATATTCGGAAAAGATACGTCACTCATATACTAGAATCTAATTGTAGGAAGTATTCAGTCAAAGACTATTCTAAGGGTCTATTTCTAAGAATTGCTTTCGTTTTTTCTTTTTTTTACATTATTTGTAAATTTGTGCACGGCTTTTGTGGCCCGTCTCATTAATAATTTCAGAAGCATGAGAGAAAGGGGCTTGCGAATACAGATTTTGGCTCATGATTGCGTTTGTAATTCTGTATCGACTTCCTTCGTTTATTTTCGTCCTTCGGATGCGTTATAACTAGTCTTCTTGTACGAAGAAAGTCGTATATAGATAGATAGATAAATATTCATATCCTTGTGTATCCTTGATATGCTATTGAGTTTTATTCTGTCTCTACAAATACTAATCCTTTAAAAAAATAAAAAACCTCAGCGCACACACGGGTTTCCAGATGAGCTACACCAGAATGTACTTGCACCTATCTGGCTATATTTCTAATCTGAATACATTTCTATCTGAATATGTTTCTGACATCGACACCTACATACTCTTATCTCTCTCTCTCCACTACCTAACCCTTTCCAGCGTACGGCCTACTAATATAAATCTGAATTCTCTACGGTGCATCAAAACATGTCACCACCTAAAGTTATGATTAGAATTCAATCGTATAGTAACAGAAATATAGCTATATACGTTTCGACCTTATCGCGACTTCTTCAATGTGTTACTGAAGAGAGAGTTGTTGTAGTAGTGGGTGAGTCTTCGGGTGGTTTAAATGCACTTACTTACATGCTACCCAGTTGGACCGGCTTAAGTTATCTGGGTAGGTCATTTATAGTATCTTTATTCTGAATTTTCTTTATTCCATTGCGTTCGGAAAATTTCGGCGTCTCACCTTGCGACTGGAAACAACAGCCGTAAATCATTTTTTTCCTCTTTGGAAGAAACATCAACAAATATCTGATCATCATCATCAACGCGAGCATCAATAAACCATCATCATCAAGCTAATAGTCATCACTAGCATAGTCATCACAAACTAGGATAATCAAAATAGTGGAAAGAATTAAAAAAAAAACACTACTCATAATAGACTTATTGAAAGATGAGACAGCGCTTCTGAAACTCTCCTGGATTTCAACTTCAGGTATGAATCTGTAATCTTATCTTCAAGTAAAGATATTTCGTGTATAGTATATATATTTTTTATGACAACCACTACGAGTAGGTAAAGAATGGGTAGGTGACCTTGGAGCATCTCACTCGCCTCCTACCTTCCTCCTACCTCGCTCCCTCCTCCTCCTCCTCCTCCTCCCTCTCTCCCTCCTCCTCCTCCCTCTCTCCCTCCTCCTCCTCCCTCTCTCCCTCCTCCCTCTCTCCCTCCTCCCTTCCCTCCTCCCTCTCTCCCTCCTCCTCTCTCCCTCCATTCCTTCTTCATCTCTTCATCCTTCCTCTTCTCCCTCCCTCCCTTCATCCTTCTTCTCCTCCCTTCCCTCCTCCTCTCTCCCTCCATTCCTTCTTCATCTCTTCATCCTTCCTCTTCTCCCTCCCTTCCTTCATCCTTCCGCTCCTCCCTCCTTTCATCCTTCTCCTTTTCCCTTCCTCCTTCCTTTCATCCTTCATCCCTCCTCTCCTTCTTCCTCCCTCCCTCCCTTCATCCTTCCCTTCTCCTCTCTCTTCTCCCTAAACCCTTAGCTCCTTTCTTCCTTCCTCTCTTCTATCCTCCCTTCCTACCCTCCCTCCTTCCCTCCCTCCCTCCACCCTTATCCCATCCCTCACTCATCCTATGACTAATCTGGATTCTGTCCTTTGTCCATGCCAGTGACAAGACAGGACCTGTGACAAGGGGACCAAACTAGCTCGCGGAATACTATATGTTCACCGGTCAAGTAGAGTGGAAAAGATCTAGCTATCTATGAATATATTTATGTATATATATATATATATATATATATATATATATATATATATATATATATATATATATATATATATATACACACACACACACACACACACACACATATATATATATATATATATATATATATATATTCAAAAAATAAATAAATAAGAATACATATGTATGTATGTGTGTGTGTGTGTGAACAGAGAGAGAAAGAAAGAGAAAATCAGAGACGGTTGAGTAAGGAAAGAAGAGGGACAGGGATAAAAAAAGAAAAAAACGAGATTGAACAAAATATACACGTCGTAATACAATATGATACGATTCATGAAAAACGAAAAAGAAAACGAAATGGGAATGATAAAGAATAGAATAGTGAAATAAGATTTAAGAGTAAACACAAACAACGATACAGAAAAAAAAATATCTCACCCATTTGAAAAAATAACGAAACAAAAATAAACGGAGAGAAGGGCGTGAACTGAAGAAAATGATAAATAGATAAGAGAAAAAACGCGAAGAGATCGTCGAATTTCGGAAAATATAAAGTGAATATGAATTTTATTTGTTGTCTCAACCATGCAAATAAGTACACGTTTATATCTCAAGGCCAGGAAACTAATTTTGGATGCACACACACACACACACACACACACACACACACACACACACACACACACACACACACATATATATATATATATATATATATATATATATATATATATATATATATATATATATATATACGTAGAGAGTTTGACTAATATAGACAGATATACGCATATGGACATGTGTGTCTCTGTACGCATGTTCATCAAAACTATATGTTAATCCGTAGGCAAAGCTATTCATAACGAACCATACCATTCAATTACATAAAATAATCATCAATGTAATACAAATACATCTCTATGCCAACAATTATCATTATCATTGCCGACACATCACAAATTACACGCTAAGTAAATTAACCCTGGAAATCAAACAATTAAACGATTCAGAGAGACTGGTAATGCTGTCTCCCTTCCTTATCCTACAGCATACAGCATAATTACCCCAGTCACCTTGACAAAACCTCCAAGGTCAAACAACTCTTCTTTTTGAGCGAATACAACTGACAAACGCGATCATTAAAGGTAGTCCAAATAATTGATTTATTTCCCTAGATGCTCCCGTAAAGAAAGAGAGAAAGAAAAGGAAAGAAAAGAAGACGAAGAGGAGAGAGAGAGAGAGAGAGAGAGAGAAAAAAAAATAAGAGAGAGAGAAAGAGAGAGTGAGTTAGACAGACAGACAGAGAGAGAGAGAGAGAGAGGATAATTTTTTGTACGAAACGACACGGGCTAGCGAAGGCATAAATTATTACACGGAAGAGAAATTTCGTTATTACCTGTTCGGGTGGCTGTGCGTAGGACATATGTATTTGAGATGGAGAGAGGACGAGGAGACTGAGAGAGAGAGAGAGAGACGTTTAGAGAGAGAGAGAGTTTGTGATTTTGACGTTTAAAGAGAGAGAGAGAGAGAGGGTTTTTGACTGATGTTTAAAGAGAGAGAGAGACGTTTTTGACTTTGACGTTTACAGGGAAAGAGAGAGAGAGAGAGAGTTTTTGATTAGGACGTTTAGAGAGAAAGAGAGAGAGAGTTTGTGATTTTGACGTTTAAAGAGAGAGAAAGAGACGTTTTTGACTTTGACGTTTACAGGGAAAGAGAGACTTTTTCCTTTTCTTTTTTACTTTGGCGT
>BOPN01007451.1:42500-47500 GCA_017312705.2 Penaeus japonicus | reverse complement strand
AGTAGTCAGTAATGCTTATAAAATTACATACCAAAATTCATAAACCGTTAACCTAGAGGGGAAACGGAATTATTTTGCGCGGGAAATAAGAAAATCTATACTAGTTGATAAGGAAAACATTTATTTTTTTTGTGTGTGTCTGTTTGTAAAGGTTATTGTTGTGGTCTGATTTTTGGACTTGTGTTTTTGTTGTTGTTTTTGGATAAGGACGTGTGTTCAAAATGTTTGTTTTTATTTATTATTTTTTTTCGGTGAATTTGTTCTGTTGTAATTCTATCATAAAACTCACTCCCAATGAAAATAATGTTTGTTTTTTCGTAGTATGTGATCCGCTTGTCAAATTGTAATTAATAACACACACACACACACACACACACACACATACACACACACACACACACACACACACACACACACACGGAAATACACATACATACACGCATGGATGTGTGCGTGTGTCTAGATCTATTCGTTGTGCAATTATTCATGCAATGTGTAAGCGCTTGTTGTATAAATTATTCCAAAAATAATTTCAGAAGTTGTAGATGCATAGATGTGTATATGCATATATACGTTTAAACATATATTTGTATATATTTGTATATATATGTATATATATGTGTATACTTATATATACATACATACATACACACACACATACATATATATGTATATATATATATATATATACATATATACATATATACTGTATATGTATATATGTATATATATACATATATACATATATACTGTATATGTATATATACCTCTCTCTCCGTTTATTTATAATTTATTAATTTATTTTTATATTTATCTATAAGCCGACCCACTTCCTTTTATGTTGGTTTTTATGGTCAAAGGTAATAATTATAGCCAGCTGGTTGTGCCTTTTTGTTCTTCTTATCATTTTTTTTGTTATTATTTTTATCGTTATTATTGTTATTATTATCGTTATCATCGTCGTTATTATTGTTATTACTGTTATCTTTCCTGTTGTTATTATTATCATTAGTGTTATGATTATTATCATTGTTATGATTATCTGTTATTAGTTTTAATATCATTATTATTTTCTTATATTACCATTATTAACGGTAGTAACATTAGCATTAGTTTCTCCATTTTCTTAAAATTTGAAATACTCCCTCGTGGGATGTCTACAGGAGATTTTTATAGCCGAATAAATTTCTTTTCCCTCCTCGAATCTTAACTGAAATATCTATTACAAAAACCGTAAAATCACAATGGATCTCACACCAATTCACCCGAGCGAAATGGGTAAGTAGTAAGTAGTCAGTAATGCTTATAAAACTACACACCAAAATTCATTGACCGTTAACCTAGAGGGGAAACGTAATTATTTTGCGCGGGAAATAATACAATCTATACTAGTTGATAAGGAAATCATTTATTTTTTTTGTGTGTGTCTGTTTGTAGAGGTTATTGTTGTGTTGTGACTTTTGGACTTGTGTTTTTGTTGTTGTTTTGGGATAAGGACGTGTGTTCAAAATGTTTGTTTTTATTTTTATTTTTTCGGTGAATTTGTTCTGTTCTAATTCTATCATAAAACTGACTCCCAATGAAAATAATGTTTGTTTTTTCGTAGTATGTGACCCGCTTGTCAAATTGTAATTAATAACACACACACACACACACACGGAAATACACATACATACACGCATGGATGTGTGCGTGTGTCTAGATAAAGGCAATGTGCAATTATTCATGCAATGTGTAAGCGCTTGTTGTATAAATGATTCCAAAAATAATTTCAGAAGTTGTAGATGCATAGATGTGTATATGCATATATACGTTTATACATATATTTGTATATATTTGTATATATATGTATATATATATGTGTATACTTATATATACATACATACACATACACACACATACATATTATATATATGTGTGTGTGTGTTGTTATTCCACCTATCCATTTAAAAATTGCAGGTGTTTCAACACCCCACAATGACTCAAGAGTACTTTCATACCAATATATTCATTGTATTGTCTTGTTGCAATTCCACACATTTCTCTCGTAAGTTGCGGGTGCTTCTCGCAAAGATTATATATCCACATTAACGCTCACTGCATGCATTTGCTTGCAGATCCATTTGCTCGTTCCAGAACAGCGAGCCACTCGTATGTTGTCCCGCCCAGAGTCAGCCCATTCCTGCCCCCCCGGCCCCAAGACCTCCTGTCGTTCAGGTAAATTTGGAAGTCTTCGTTTGCTTTATCACTCTAACTAACGATAACCTATGTTACCTCATCCTTTTGAGATGTACGTAATCACTTGTCTCAATAAACTCGTCAAAGTCAAAGTCAAAAACGGATAGCTTGTGAGGAGAACATTTGCTGGTTCAGTTGCACATCGCCCGTAAACTAGCAGATGCAAAAATATATAGATAATCACATATGATTCATTCAGTTTGGTTATTTTACTTATTCGCTAACATCGCTAGCTTTCTTTCTCCGCTCGTTTAGCTGATTGGTTTGCTAGTCATTGTCGTTTTCCTGTATCTCGCAAGAGGTATTTTTGTGGGTGAGCGCGCACGTGCACAAGCCTGTATACATGCATCCACTTGGCTTAACATTCATATATGAGTGCTTCTATGTTCATGCTTGCACTGATTTGCACTCTTCTTCCCGTCAGCCGCAGCCACTGCCGCAGCCGCAGCCGCAGCCCCCCAGTCGCTCGAACGTGCAGTGCGGAGACCGCGGCATCGTAGACAAGATTATCGACGGCGAAGATGCCCCTCTGGGTGCCTGGCCCTGGATGGTGGTTCTTCGCGGCAGAGGTCGGTTCTGCCCTTAACTTCTTTTCTGATGAGTGGGGACGTCTGCAGCAAAAAGGCAGAACGCATTAACTCCAAAATCCATGTTTTGAGAAAATCAATGTTAAAGGTTTGGCTGCATGTATATTTACTCCTATCATTGTTATAGATATACAAAACTTTATTGACATTCAAACACCATGATGGTTGTATCAAAATTCGTCTTTAAATGACGATTCCACAGATACCAAATTCATAAAAATCGCATTTTTGGAGTTAATGCGTTCTGCCTTTTCACTGCAGACGTATTATCTGCGGTCTATGGCGGGTGTGAGAATACAAACAAAAGATCCGGTATTTGCATGAATGTCAATGAGGGACAACTTTATAGAGACACCGCCTTTCGGGTTTACTTGGGAAACAAACATTTTTTTCCTGTCGTAGGAACTATGAACCTCGGGAGCGAATTACTAAGATATTTAGACATATAAGTGATAAATGGGGGAAATTACACATACGTTAACACTATTCTTCCGCACTCTGCTCCGCAGTGAACGGACGTCGGTCGTGGTTTTGCGGCGGAGTGCTCGTGTCCGAGCGCTACGTGCTCACGGCCGCTCACTGCTTCAAGGAGGGACTCGGCCTCGAGCTGTAAGTCAGTGCGGTGCTGAAGTCGCACTGGTTGAATTAATTAAAGTGTTTGCAATAGTAATAGCATGAGTAACAAAACTAGTAAATGGTGATAAGGATTGACCTTGTACACATGAAAAATAGTGTTTATGGATAAGGGTTCCATGGGGAGACAATGCACCCATGAGATAAAGCATTAGGATAATGTTTTACGGATTCTCTCACTTCCTTTCTTCGCCCAATCCCAGTGAAATAGCCAGGATCGGGGAACACACACTCGCATTTGACCCCGACTGCTCTAGGGGGCGCTGCGCTCCTTCGCCGCAGGATATCCCCGTGGAAAGGATCATCCGGCATCCTCAGTACGGCTCTCCTTGCACGGAATGCAACGACATCGCCCTCCTCAGGTTGAGTCGCCCGGCGGTCTTGCATCCAGGTAAGTCCACCCATCAACGGTCTCTTCTTGTCCCTGTTCCTCAGTTAAAATATTTGACTTACTTTTTTCTTCCGTTTCTCTCATTTTCTTCTCCACAAGGAACGAACAGAAAGCCCATGTTTTTGCTTGTAAGTTCATTGTTTATATTGCTTGAGCACAGGAAGTTTCGGTGTATACACTCTTATCGAATCAGGAGGATCCAGTTTATTTTTTTACATTGATTGGTCTTACTGTCGGAACTAGTAAGGAGCCAATTATACTTCAAATGTAAATTTTCCCCCATTGTTGTGCACAATTGCGCATTGAAGCTTCTTTACGGCATTTCTCAAATAGGGTGTAATTTGAAGATTGTATATCATCTAAATTTCTTTAACCATTCATCATTTATTACATGTCAATTATTATTTTAGGTTTTTATTTGTTCAAAATCACTTTTTATTTTTCTCCAGATATATGTATAGTCACTGGTACAGAGTCAGGCGAAATAAGCTCCGCCTCCTCCTCACACCGATAAACGCGATTGTGATTGGTCGTAGATATATAGGGGGCGTGGCTAATTTTACTTGACTTTGTGCTGGTGACTATAGCATTCCCGTGTCACTCACTCTTTTCTTTTTCTCTCTCTCTCACTTTTTTTTCCTCTAAACCTCACTTAACTCTCTTAATACTTCCCTTATCTCTGTTTTCCTTTCTTCTTTCAATTCTTAATTTCTTGATTTATGTTACCCAGGTGCATTTTCGTTACTCTTCGTAATTGCATGTCAGTTTTATTTTATTTTTATCACTAATGAACTATTCCAAAGTGCGCTTTCTTATCCATTTATGCCTCGTGGTGCAATTGTATCTACCGACTAACTGACTTTTGGTTATTTAAAAGAAATCCGTTTTATTGTTATATTACCATTTATTACCCAATATGCTTTTTTCCCAAGATTTAAGGTCTCAGGATGCAAATTTTTTTAGCTGAAACGGAGTCATATCCAAAACTAGGTGTACAGTAACCGAATTCGAACTTGTCCTGTGTTTCATTACAATCTTCTTTCATGGCAAATATGAATCCAATTGAGCAATCCTTGCAAGAAGTATTGTCACAAATGCAATAAACCAATACTTTGGTGGAACGAACTAGAATGATGATTTTAAACATGTAA
>BOPN01007451.1:32500-35000 GCA_017312705.2 Penaeus japonicus | reverse complement strand
TGCAGATACCAACACCCCCTAACGGTTTGAAGGCACACGGAGCCTTTGGTGTTTACAAGGATAAGAAGCAAGCCATAGCAACCAAAGTCACTCCACACAAAGGACAACAAGCACAGCATTGCAACCAAACAACCCGAAAGCAAACACAGCAACCAAAAGACACGTAACAAGACAATGTAACAGAGGACAATATTTGAAACCAATACGTGTCGTGTCCGATCGGTGGTGACCTTGACTACAGCTCAGTCCTTCTGGAACATTCGCGGAAGGCGGTTCTGCAGAACTCCTCTCTTGCTTTCAATCAAGGTAATGATTGGTATAGTAGAGGTTTTGAAGTCATTAGTAACGACGGAGCTTTAGATCCGATTCGATTTACAGCATTTTTTTCGTAAATTCAATGATTCAAAGTTTCCCCGAAGAAGGAGGGTCCTGCTGTTTGGTTTATTTATTCTAGAATGACGTAGAAGTGAGTGAAGAACGTCACCAAGGAACGGTAAGAGTATTTCAGTTGTCGCATTCTAGCCAGAAGTATGGTAATTTTATAGTCTTATGGGTGTGTGTGAGAGATCAAGTAAGAGTCAATAGTATTGGCGGCTATGGGGGTCCCTAAATCATATTATTTATATATATATATATATATATATATATATGTATATATATATATATATATATATATATATATATATATATATATATATATATATATATATACAGTATATATATACATATATACATATATATACATATATATATATACAGTATATATATATACATATATACATATATATACATACATATATATATATATATATATATATATATATATATATACATATATATATACATATACAGACATACACACATACATACATGTACGTGTGTGTACAATAGGAAAGTCTTTGCACGCCCGTCTAGTCTACTGGTCCTGAGGCTCCTCTTGAGTTCTCATGGTTGATACTATAGCATCTTTTGGTAGTGATGTATTTAAAAGCATTTATGATGTAGATATAGAACTGTGAATTTCGCACTGAAAAATCTTATGGCGTCATGTGTTCAGTGTGTAATATAGACACGTAAGATCCTTTATACTCGAATACCGGTTTCAGCATCAGTACCGTGTGTGTGTGTGCGTGGGTGCCTGTGCGTGTGTGTACGTGCCTGCGTATGTGTGCGTGCGTGCGTGTATGTCTGTGCGTGGGTGCGTGTGCCTGCGTATGTGTGGGTGCGTGTACGTGTGTGTCTGTGCGTGGGTGCGTGTGCCTGCGTATGTGTGGGTGCGTGTACGTGCGTGCATATGTGTGCCTGCGTGTACGCGTGTGCGTGTGTGTGTATATAAAATAGTGTAAAAAGTCTTCTCATGCAACAGATTACCGGTTGAAATCATCTTAGAAAGTGTCCCGTAAAGTATTTTATGTAGTCCCTAGGCCGCAGCACAGTAGAAGTCCGT
Source organism: Penaeus japonicus (assembly GCA_017312705.2). Taxonomy (NCBI): domain Eukaryota; kingdom Metazoa; phylum Arthropoda; class Malacostraca; order Decapoda; family Penaeidae; genus Penaeus; species Penaeus japonicus. The sequence goes on along the minus strand of BOPN01007451.1, from coordinate 33,553 downwards.
AGTTGATGGTAGAACGGGTATCCAGTCAGGAAGAACTTTCAAGAACTGCTGGAACTTTCAAGAATATTCCAGGTTAGAAAAAACGGCTATTCGTTATACAAAACCGCCTGTGTGCGTGTTTCTGATGGTTTATCGAATAACTCGCTATTCGGTGAGAATGCGAGAGAATTGAGTGTCGGTTTCAATCTCAAAAGTATTACGAAGAAGAGCTTATATTAGTGATTTAGAGAATAAATTTGTAAAATATAGAAATAGAAATAGTAGAAGCCAGAGGACTCAGGAACAAGCGCACTGCCATTTTCCTCACGTTAGTCTTCAACGCTTCTTAAAAAGTTATCCTTATGGTGTGCGTTGGTTCAGATCCTCATCTTTGTCTATTCAAACGTAAACACTTGTATCCTATTTCAAACAGATTACTATAGGACTTCAGTTTGTTCCTTCGCGGAGGATTAGATTATGGAGTTCTAGAAACTTCTGTAGAGGTGGGAATTCTTAAGATGGTTTGATGACGAAGTGCGTTGGAATAATAATTGCGAATTCACTTTTAAACTTTTATCTTATTTTTTGGTAATGTAAACAATATTCTTCGCATCTACAGGATCGGTAAATCCCTTGGAAATATGCAAATGAGCTGCATTACTATGATTCTTTCGTTAAGTACCCATGGAATATTATTGATATCAACAGCAACATTAATGATCATTGCGTAGTGCCATGTGCTAATTTCGGATAACAATCTTTACAAAAAGTGAATGTACTATATAGGGGTCTATTCATGAAATTAATGGAGCATAAACGATGATAAAATTCTATCCTCAATGGCAGATGCAAGTAGTCTTCCATATAACGGTACAAAATATGTCTTAATTCACTTATAAAGACGAACTGAAAAACTTTGCAGATATGAGGGAGGGTATGCAGCTATATCAAACTATGATCAAGTTATTAATTCTGTTAAACCTTTTTAAACACTTGGCGACACACGGATATTGCATGAATAACTAAATTAATTTAATAAACCGTGCATGGTGTTGATACTTTAAATGCGGTACA
>BOPN01007451.1:0-15000 GCA_017312705.2 Penaeus japonicus | reverse complement strand
AATATTAATGAAGAATATCCAGGGAATTAAAAACCGAACAGCTGACTATATATATATGAATATATATACACCCATATATTCATATACATTTATATATGTATGTATATATATATATGTATATATATATATATATATATATATATATATATATATATATATATATATATATATATATATGCATATATATATATATGTATATATATATATATATATATATATATATATATATATATATATATATATATATATATATACATATATATATATGCGATTATAAATGTATATATATACATAAGCATATACACATCATATATATATATATATATATATATATATATATATATATATATATATATATATATACATATACATATATACATATATACATACATACCTAATTATGCTGTAAAATGTAATGCAATGATAAATGTTTGTGATGGTTATGGCCATGAAAAATAATAATGGCCATAGTAAAAGCGTGAATAAGAATACAAATACCATTACTCACGCTCTTAATTCTGATGACTAAAACGACCCGAATAAAAAGAACTGAGATCCACTCCCCCCCTCTCTCTCCCCTACCCCTCTCTCTCTCTCTGTCTCTCTCTCTGTCTCTCTCTCTCTCTCTGTCTCTCTCTCTCTCTCTCTCTCTCTCTCTCTCTCTCTCTCTCTCTCTCTCTCTCTCTCTCTCTCTCTCTCTCTCTCTCTCTCTCCCTCTCTCCCTCTCTCTCTCTCTCTCTCTCTCTCTCTCTCTCTCTCTCTCTCTCTCTCTCTCTCTCTCTCTCTCCCTCTCTCCCTCTCTCTCTCTCTCTCTCTCTCTCTCTCTCTCTCTCTCTCTCTCTCTCTCTCTCTCTCTCTCTCTCTCTCCCTCTCTCTCTCTCTCTCTCTCTCTCTCTCTCTCTCTCTCTCTCCCCCCCCTGGCTGGTTCTTTCCAGATTCCGCAGTGCCTCAGCGACCCGACGTCCTCCAGCAGGTGCGGCTTCCCCTTCAGGAGCTGAGCTACTGCGACAGACTCAGGAGAGGCTACCCGGATTCCCGCATGACGCTCTGTGCGGGAGAAGGGAGGGACACGTGTAAAAGTGACTCAGGTGAGGGGACACATTTATGTAAACAATTATATATATTGGTACGTATGTGATAATTAATATATGTATATATATATATATATATTTATACATATGCATATATATATATAAATATATATATATACATATATATATGTATATATGTACAGTATATATGTATATATTTATATGTATATATATATGTATGTATTTATATATCGATATGTATGTAAGTATATATTTATATATACATATAATGTATGTATATATATACATACATATACATATATATATAAATATATATATACATATATATACTCACACACATACATATCTATATAAATATATATATATATATATATATATATATATATATATATAATATATATATATATATATATATACATATATATATAAATATATGTAATATGTGTGTATGTATATATGTGTGTATTTCCCCACCGCCTCCACCCTCGCCACCCACTCCCCTCTCCCCCCACAGGCGGCCCTCTGACCCTCGACAATGGGCAAGGCAGGAGCTTCGTCGTGGGCGTGACCAGCTTGGGCCCGACGTCCTGCGGGTCCTCCGACACCCAGGGACTCTACACCGACGTCCGGTTCTACCTCCCTTGGATCCTTAGGAATATTCGGACTTAGGGTGTGTCGGGGAGGGATGGGAGGAGGGGAGGGGGAGTAGAGGGGGAAAGAAGGAGGGAGGGGATGGAGGCTTGGAGAGGGAGAGGGAGGTGGAGGAAGGGGAGGAGAGGGAGAGGGGTAGAGGCAGGAAGGGGAGGGAGGGTAGGGGGGAGGAGGAGGAGGGATAGGGGAGAGGGAGGAGGGGAGTAGGGAGGGAGGGGGAGGAAGGGGGGGGAAGGAGGGGAGGGAGGAGGGGGAGAGGGGTTATTAGGAAGGGGGATGAGGGGGGAGGGGAGGGAGGAGGAGGGGATAGGGGGGAGGGGAGGGGGGAGGAAAGGGGGGGAGGGGAGGAGGAGGAGTGAGAGGGAGGAGGAGGGGAGGATGGAGGAGAGGGGGAGGGGAAAGGGGGTGATGGAGATTGGTGGAAGGAGAGTGTGTGTGAGCGAGGGAGGGGGCTTGGAGAGGGATGGAGTGTGTGAGCGAGAGAGGGGAGGGGGGGGGGGAAGTGTGTTAGTGAGAGAGGTGTAAGGGAGGTGATGGAAGAGTGAGTGAGCGAGCGATAGAGTGGGAAAGGGTGGGGGGAGGGAAGAGAAACTAGAGGAATACATATTATATATATATATATGTATATATATGTATATATATATGTAAGTATATAGATCTATTATATATATATATATATATATATATATATATATATATATATATATAATACTTATATGTATATATATAAATATATAATATGCATATACATGTGTGTGTCTACATATATATAGAGAAAGGGAGAGAGAGAGCGATGACTATTTGTGTGTGCATACATTCTTTTTCTCCTTTTCTTCCTTTGTCGCTACACGGAAATCCTCACAAATAAACAGATACAAACATCAAACCACCGCCATTTTCACTCCCTCTTATCTTCCATTCTTCCCATCCTTTCTTCGTGTCCCCATTCGTATCTAGTCCTATCAATATCTCGAAACATTCCCCACAAGAGATTCACAAAACGAAGCGAAACACAAGCTAATCAATCACCAGAAGCATTTCACCGGAACCCGAATAACTCGTTTCGAAGCAGCTAGCTAGGACTCGCACGCACTCGCTTTCACTCGTTAACGAAACCACCGCACGCAGGTCGTTCACCTCCCACGTCATTTGTTATTCCGTGAATCTGCATTGCTTGCAAGAGACAGGGACACGTGTTAGTAAATACCGGAATTGTCTGGTGCGTTTTTTTTTTTTTTTTTTTTTTTTTTTCGTGTAGATAGTCTTATCTTTGTTATTATTGTTATTATTGCTGTTTTTATTGTTGGTATCACGTGTTTTTTTTTTGTTTTTTTCTTTTCTTTTTCATCGCGTGTAGATACTCTTATCTTTGTTATTGTAGTTATTATAATTGTTATTGTTGCTGTTATTATTGTTATTATCATTGTTTATTAACTTGTGTTTATCCATTTTATCATCTTCACCTATCTGATATTTTTTCATGCTTTTCTAATTAGTAATATCATCATTTTACAATTTCAAAGTGAGATATGGAATGCCCCTTTTTTGGAAATTCGTGGAGAAAAGCGAAAAAAATGGCAACTCTAAATTGATTGCAGTAATCATGATAACAGTAACCATAAAGACGAACGGTGATAATATGAATGATTATGATGGTTGCGTAAGGACTCGCAGACCCACGAACTCTCGCTTCCACACCTCTGGAGTCCGGAGGCGACTTGACATTTTTTTAAAAATTATTTTGCATTTTGTACTTTGTTTCTGTCGTGTTTTTATTTCCCTCCTGGTATGTTTTTGTCTGTTTTTTTTAGTTCGCTTGTGTTTTTGTTTCAGTTTGCCTTACCAGACGTTTTGTTTGTTTGTTTGTTTTTTTTGCTTTTGTTTTACCAAGTCTGTTTTTGCTTTTATCTCGTATATTGATTGGTTATTTTATTGAGTTTTAAATCGCTGTTTTGCAGGGTATTTTTATTTTTTTATTAGTTGTTTTTATAATATTTTTGCCAAATCATGATGAAGTGAAGATACATCTTTACAAATGTCGTATTTTATTTGCTCATTATTTTATTTTAAATCTCTTTTATTTTGTGATTTTACCCTTTTGTATTTTACGACAACCTTCCCCATTTTTTTTTTTTTTTTTTTTTTTTTTTTTTTTTTTTTTTTTTTTTTTTTTTTTTTTTTCGTCACGAAGTTTAGAAATATGACCCGAGTTACACCAAATACAGTCAGTCTATACCAGTCAGCGGTTGTTTTGTTACCCTTTTTCTTCTCCCTGAAACACCGGTTGCCAGAAAAAAACAGCAGAGAAAAGTTAAATCTTGGGATCCTGGCATTTCATTATTAATAGGAGCTGGACGTGATTTCTTTTTACATATATATAAATCTTAATAGTGAAGTTTTGTGTTTTTATAGTTTTGTTTGCTTCGTGTTTTATTGTTTTTTTTTTTTTTTTTTTTTTTTTTTTTTTTTTTTTTTTTTTTTTTTTTTTTTTTTTTTTTTTTTTTTTTTTTTTTTTTAATTATCATTTTTCGTCCCTTCAGGACTTGCTATGCTTGGTTCAAACTTTAATTTTTTGTCTTTTAGTTATAGTTTTTGGCCGATGCCTATTTTTTTTTTTTTTTTACTTCAGTTTTTGTTTTGAGAATCACCTTCAGTAACCCTTATGCTGCCATGTTTTAATAACTTGTTTCTTTTATGTAAGGCCTTTTGCCAGAGGATCATTTCAGATTCCTCCTTCGTTTTAGTTAGTTTTTATGGTAAGCCCTTAGCTTAGCATTTCCCTTTGAAGCTGCTTTTATTTTCATGGAAATTTAACGTAATATTAGGATTTCCTTAACCTGTTTATCCTTTTATTTGCTTTATCTATTAGTACTGTCTAGCATTTTCATTTATATTTTATTTAATAGAAGATAGGCTGAACGTTAAGGAGTTGTACACCGGAACTTCCCCACTCTGTTTTTGTTCCGATTCCCTCCTTCCACGCTACCTTATTTCAAGGGGATCTGATTGCAGGGGTCTGAGCACCTTCACTCTTGCATCTCATTTTGCCAGCTTCAGGGGAGGAGGGGGGGGGGGGTCGGGTTGGTAGTGCGGGGCCCCTGTCATACAACTGATACGCTACATTTGTAAAGATCATTAGTTAATTATATGGATAGTAATGATGGTAAAAGGAGGAGGAGGAGGAGGAAGAGGAGGAGGAGGAGGAGGAGGAGGAAGAGGAGGAGGAAGAGGAAGAGGAGGAGGAAGAGGAGGAGGAGGAGGAAGAGGAGGAGGAAGAGGAGGAGGAGGAGGAGGAAGAGGAGAAGAAGAAGAAGAAGAAGAAGAAGAAGAAGGAGGAGGAGGATAATGATAATGATGATGATGATAATGATGATGATGATGGCAATGAAGAGAAAATGATCGATCATAAGAGGAGATGATGATGATGATGACGATAATGATGTGCGAGTGTTCGAGTCTCGTGTGTGTGTGTTGATGATGAAGAAAATAATGATAGTGACATTAAAAACAACATCAATGATAAAAATGGTGATGGTGATAATGATGATAATAATGATGATAGCAATAAAAACAAGAACAACAATTGTGGTGGTGATGATGATAATGGTGGTGATGATAGCAATAATAATAGTAATAATAACAATGGTAATGATAATTATAATAATAGTAATAAAATGAAACGATAATAACAATGATAATATTAATATGTTAATCATACCAATAAAAATGACGATGTTACGTGTGTGTGTGTGTCCCTCTGCCTCTGCCTCTCCTCCTTCTGCCTCTTCCTCTCCTCTCCTTCCTCTCCCTTCTTCCCTCGCCCTCTTACTCTCCTCCCTCTGCCTCTTCCTCTCCTCTCCCTCCCTTAGACTTTATTTCCATACCTACAAGGAGGTTATAGTAAACACTGATTTAACAATAAATTTATTAAAGAGCAAATAAAGAAATCGTATTACCAACACACGCACTGTAATTAATTAATTAATCAATTGCATAACACTCCAGATCACATCTTTTCCATCGAAACGGGAAAAATACGTAACTTTTGTGCACTGTAGCCGTTTAGTTTCCTGAAGAGCAACAAATATTCACGTAATCGCCATTTTGTCCTCTCCTGCTCACTGTTTCTGTCTCGCTTTCTTAGTCTGACGTGAACTTGCTTCATTCTCTGCTTCGAGCGGGCTTCATGCCACGCGAGACCCGCATTGCGAATAACGTAACCATTTGAAGACATGGTGATTTGGCCTTTTTTGTGGTTCATTTCAACTACTGTCTTCATTATTATTAATGTTAATAATTATCGGATATTTGTGTTGAAGGAGGGATGGAAAAGAAGGATTTGTCTGACAGATTGCCATAAGGAAGAGGCAGAGACAAATGAGATTGTAGATAGGTCGATAGATAGATGATATGATATTGATATTATTATTGTTTTTGCTTAGGCTTTTTAATAAACATTATTACCACTATTGTCATTCCCATTATTTATATCACTGTTGTTGTTGCTATGCTTGAATGTAGGCCTCTCAAGTGGGTGGTTTCACGACTTCATGACCCGAATCCAACCCTCAATCACTTGTTTTTTTTGCCGTGGTTGGGAAGCAGTCGCGTCATCTTTAATTAACAAGAAGCAGCTTCTCCTTTGCGAGTACGTAGGGCACTTAGGTGGTACTGGAGGTTTGTTTAGATGGGCAGTGGGTGCTGGTGCAATCTCTGCAGCGTGGCACCTTATCTTTAGAACAGCACCTTCCTGCATCCAGTGGGGGGGGGGGGGGGGGGGGGGGGGGGGGGGGGGGGGGGGGGGGGGGGGGGGGGGGGGTGGTAGAGGTGGAGGTGAAGGAGGAGGTGGAGTGATGAGGAAGGTGCGAGGACAGAGAGATGGAGTAGGTCGGAAGTTGCCCAGACAGGAGGAGGAAGTTCTTCGGAAGTTGCCCCGACAGGAGATGAAGTTCTTCGGAAGTTGCCCCGACAGGAGATGAAGTTCTTCGGAAGTTGCCCCGACAGGAGATGAAGTTCTTCGGAAGTTGCCCCGACAGGAGATGAAGTTCTTCGGAAGTTGCCCCGACAGGAGATGGAACACTAAAAGAAGTGGGCTGGCTGTTAGAGCGGAGGTGTCTGCGCTGCTGGAAGCCTTGACTTCTCCTTGGCTTCGCTTGATCTCCGGTCATACTGGGACAACCCTAGATAGCCTACATCGAAGCTGCTTTCCAGACAACTACAATAAACCATGGAAGCTTTCCTGGACAATGGCGTAAAACAAAAACAGCAATACTGGAACAGCAACAGGAAATTCCAATGACACGACAAACACTAGTGCAATGTCCGTGTTAAGCCAGAGGGCCCGTTACAGATCAAGATAAGGTGTGAGTTTTACTTTAGTTCTCCCTTGATGCTGGCCAGGGACACCAGCGCGAAGGGCCTGGCTAATCCTCGTCAATTCAAACCCCTGAAAGTGGTAGCGTGGAGGGAGTTTGAATCAATTATAAGGGTGTGTTCCAGTATGATAATCTCTTTCTGATGTTCGGCCTCATAAAAAATAGATGCTAAACTTAATTGAAAATTATAAATGTATAGTATGAAAAAATACAAAAATATGTTCTGAAAGCGCCTATGATAATTACCAAGGCAAGACAAGTCTGACGCAACTGCTGAATTGATGGCTTAAACAAACAAAAATCACAAACCTAAAATCTAAAAAAAAAAAAAAAAAAAAAAAAAAAAAGCTCAGAAAGCAAAACAAAATCTAGTCACATAAAAGACAAAAAAAAAAAAATCGAAATAGAAAGATAGATGAAATGAATAAAACGATGCAAAAACTAAATATATAAAACGTTTGCCCTAATGTCAAAAAACAAAAGGAGAGGGAGAGGGAGAGCGACAGAGAAGAGGGAGAGGGTGAGAGACAGAGGAGAGGGAGAGGGAGAGAGGCAGAGGAGAGGGAGAGGGAGAGAGGCAGAGACAGAAGATGGAAAGGGGAGAGAGGCAGAGACAGAAGATGGAAAAGGGAGAGAGGCGGAGAAGATGGTAAGTGGGGAGAGGCAGAGGAGATGGAATGGTAGAGAGGAAGAGGTAGAAAGGAGGAGAGGCAGACAGAAAGAGAGCGTCAGAGAAGAGGGAGAGAGACAGAGAAAAGGGAAAGGAAGATAGGCAGAAAAGAGGGAAAGGGAGAGAGGATGAGAAGAAGGAGAGGGAGAGGCAACAAAAAGGTTCAATCAAAAGAACTAATCCAATGACTTAATAAATAAAAATGTTCCTTGAGACCATGTCTAGCTCCTCAGCAAAGAATGTCAGGCACTTGAGTAGTTAGCTTTTATCTTCGTAATCACATCAGCCAGAGAACAAAATGGCGACACAGCCGGTCAAATAAACACTCCGGAGGACTGGGTAAGCGGAACACATCCGTTGACTGTCTGACCATCTCTCTTTATTGTCTCAAAATGATTGTCAACATTGTCTCTCTGGCGTCAGAGGCTTGTTTTTTATTGATACTTCAGTAGGTAAATAAGAATAGAATTATTAAAAAAACATCAACTATAAGATTAAATGAATAAAACGATGCAAAAACGAAATATATAAAACGTTTCCCCTAATGTCAAAAAACAAAAGGAGAGGGAGAGGGAGAGAGAAAGAGAAGAGGGAGAGGGAGAGCGAGAGCGACAGAGAAGAGGGAGGGGGTGAGAGACAGAGACAAAAGAAGAAAAGGGGAGAGAGGCAGAGACAGAAGATGGAAAAGGGAGAGAGGCGGAGAAGATGGTAAGTGGGGAGAGGCAGAGGAGATGGAATGGTAGAGAGGGAGAGAGGTAGAGAGGAGGGAGAGGCAAACGCAGAAAGAGAGCGTCAGAGAAGAGGGAGAGAGGGAGAGAGGCAGAGAAAAGGGAGAGGGAGATAGGCAGAAAGAGGGAAAGGGAGAGAGGATGAGAAGAAGGAGAGGGAGAGGCAACAAAAAGCGAAAGGGAGAGAAAGAGAAGAGAGAAAGGGAGTGGTAACAAAAAGGAAAAAGGAGAGAGGCAAAGAAGAAGGAGAGAAGGAAGAGGAGACGGACAGCGAAAACGACAGAGAAGAGGGAGAGGGAGAGAGGCAGAAAGAGAGAGAGAGAGAGAGAGAGAGAGAGAGAGAGAGAGAGAGAGGCAGTGAAAAAGGAGAAGAGAGGCAGAGAAGAGGAGGAGGGAGAGAGGCAGAAAGAGAGGGAGAGAGAGAGAAGCAGAGAAGAGAGAGAGGGAGAGAGGCAGAGAAGAGGAGGAGAAAGAGAAACAGAAAGAGAGGAAAAGGGAGAAGGATAGGGAGAGGATGAGGTTGAGGGAGGAGAATGAGGCATCATCATCATCATCATCATTATTATCATCATTTCCATTATCGATTTTTTTTTCTCTTTTAATTGTTATCATCATAATTATAATGAAACAATTGTCGTCATTGTTGATGTCCTTATCATTATCATTACTATTATCATTCTTGATATATATCTTGATTACATATCATTGTTATTGTCATCATCACTATTGTTAATTTTACCATTATTATGATAATTATTATTATCATTATCATCGTCATTACTCGTAGTTTTTTTTCTTCGTTATCATTGTAGTTCCTGTTGTTATAATTAACTTAATATTATTATCATTATCAATTATTTTTTATCACTGTTATTATCGTTGTTATTATCATTATGTTTTATTTTTCCTTTATTACTTTTATTGCAATTATTATCATTGTTACCATTACTATTATTCTGATCATTATCATTATCATCATTATCCTTATTGATATTATTATTGTCATTGTTGTTCTTATTCTTATTGTTATCATTATATTATTTTCATCATTGTTATTATTATTGTCATTATTATTTTCTTAATTTCATCATCATTATTTCCATTATTGGTTATTACAGTTATAATCATCAGCATCATAATCAAACGATTGTCATCATTGTTGCTATTATCATTATTACCTTTGTCATTATTATTAATTACTATCATCATTATTGATATTACTATTAACGTATTGGTATTTTCATAATCATCATTATTATAATTTTATTATTGTTATTAATATCATCATTACTATTATTATCATTATCAATATTATTATTATTATTAATATTATCATTATCATCATTATTATTGTTGTTGTTGTTGTTGTTATAATCATCATCACCATCATCATTATCACCATTGTCACACACACACACACACACACACACATATATACACACACACATATACACACACACACACACGTAGTTTCGTCATTCCTGTTGTTATAATTATCATAATATTATCATCATCATCATTGATGTTTTTCTTTTTCATCATCGTTTTTATTGTTGTTATTATTATTATCCTTATTGTTGTCTTTTCTTCTATTACTATTATTACAATCATCACAATTATCGTTATCATTACTTATTATGATGATTATTGTTGTTATTATCATTATCATTGTTTTCATAATTTTTGTTGATATTGTCATTATTATTATTATTATCATTATCATTTTTGTCATTTTAACATCATCATCATCTTAATAATATAATTATCCTAACTATTTACATACTAATGATATTATCATTACGTATGTATGTTTATAATTGAATTGATCATTGAAATATCCACTAATGCAATTAATTTTTAATTGAGCACCGATAGCTCAGTCAGTTGCGTGCGAGACTTCCGTTCAGTCGACCAGCGTTCGAGTCCCGTTCAGTAGACAGGTAAGTATAGTATTTTTATTTTTATTTTTAATCATATCAGATCACTATCGTTATCATTACCATCAATATCATAATTAGCATCTTTATCATCATTTCCTCATCATCGTCATCCTTATCATCATCATTATCATCATATTATCCTTGTCGTTATAATTATCATTACTGTCAACATCATTATTATTATCATCATCATCATTATCATTATTTTCATTATTGGTCATTACCGTTAGAATTTAAATAATGATTATCATAATCATAATGAAATAATTATCATCATTGTTAATGTTATCAGTACTATTTTTTCATTATTATTGATATCATTATCGTTATTATCATCATTAAACCTAAAATCTAAAAAAAACGCAGAAATCAAAACAATATATATTGACATAAAAAAAAAATAGAAGTCCAACCAGGTTCAATCAAAAGAACTAATCCAATGACTTAATAAATAAAAATGTTCCTTAAGACCATGTCCAGCTCCTCAGCAAAGAATGTCAGGCACTTGAGCAGTTAGCTTTTATCTTCGTAATCACATCAGCCAGAGAACAAAATGGCGACACAGCCGGTCAAATAAACACTCCGGAGGACTGGGTAGGCGGAACACATCCGTTGACTGTCTGACCATCTCTCTTTATTGTCTCAAAATGATTGTCAACATTGCCTCTGTGGCGTCAGAGGCTTGCGTTTTATAGATAACTCAATAGGTAAATAAGAATAAAATTATAAAAAAGCATCAACTAAAAGATGAAATGAATAAAACGATGCAAAAACGAATCATATAAAACGTTTCCCCTAATGTCAAAAAACAAAAGGAAAGGGAGAGGGAGAGAGGCAGAGAAGAGGGAGAGGGTGAGAGAGGAGAGGAGAGGGAGAGAGGCAGAGAAAAGGGAGAGAGGGAGTGCGAGAGCGACAGAGAAGAGGGAGAGGGTGAGAGACAGAGAAGAGGGAGAGGGAGAGAGGCAGAGGAGAGGGAGAGAGACAGAGAAGAGGGAGAAGTTGAGAGACAGAGGAGAGGGAGAGGGTGAGAGACAGAAGATGGAAAGGGGAGAGAGAGGCGGAGAAGATGGAAAGTGGGGAGAGGCAGAGGAGATAGAATGGTAGAGAGGAGGGAGAGGCAGACAGAGAGAGAGCGTCAGAGAAGAGGGAGAGAGGCAGAGAAAAGGGAGAGGAAGATAGGCAGAAAAGAGGGAAAGGGAGAGAGGATGAGAAGAAGGAGAGGGAGAGGCAACAAAAAGGGAAAGGGAGAGAAAGAGAAGAGAGAAAGGGAGAGGCAACAAAAAGGGAAAAGGAGAGAGGCAAAGAAGAAGGAGAGATGGTAAAGGAGACGGAGAGCGAAAACGACAGAGAAGAAGAGAGGGAGAGAGGCAGAAAGAGAGAGAGAGAGAGAAAGAGAGAGAGAGAGAGAGGCGGAGAAGAAGGAGAGGGAGAGTACAGAGAAGAGGGAGAGGGAGAGAGGCAGAAAGAGAGAGAGAGAGAGAGTGACAGAGAAGAGGGAGAGGGAAAGAGGCAGAGAAGAGGAGAGGGAGAGGGAGAGAGAGGAGGGAGAAGGAAGAGGTTGAGGGAGGAGGGAGAGGGACAGGCATTATCATCATTATTATTATTATCATCATTTCCATTATCGTTTTTTTTACTGTTTTAATTGTTATCATTATCACAATTATAATGAAACAATTGTCGTCATTGTTGATGCCATTATTATTATCATTATTCTTATCATTATCATTACTATCATCATTCTTGATATATATCTTGATTACATGTCATTGTTATTATCATCATCGTCATCATCACTATTGTTAATTTTACTATTATTATGATAATTATTATTATCATTGTCATCGTCATTACTCGTAGTCTTTTTAATTCGTTGTCATTGTAGTTCCTGTTGTTATAATTAACTTAATATTATTATCATTATCAATGATTTTCTTATCACTGTTATTATCGTTGTTATTATCATTATTGTTGCTGTTTCCTTTATTACTTTTATTGCAATTATTATCATTGTTACCATTACTATTATTCTGATCATTATTATTATCATCATCATCATTATTGATATTATTATCGTCATTGTTGTTCTTGTTTTTATTGCTATCATTATATCATTTTCATCATTGTTATTATTATTGTTATTATCATTATTATTTTCGTAATTTCATCATCATTATTTCCATTATTGGTTATTACCGTTATAATCATCAGTATCATAATTATAATCAAATGATTGTCATCATTGTTGCTATTATCATTATTATCTTTATTACCTTTGTCATTATTATTAATATCATCAGTACTATCATCATTATTGATATTACTATTAACATATTGTTATTTTCATAATCATCATTATCATTATTTTATTATTGTTATTAATATCATTATTACTATTATAATCATTATCAATATTATTAATATTATTATTATTATCATTATTATTATTATTGTTGTTGTTGTTGTAATTATCATCAGCATCATCATTATCATCATTGTCACACACACACACGTAGTATCGTCATTCCTGTTGTTATAATTAACATAATATTATTATCATCATCATTGATGTTTTTCTTTTTCATCATCGTTTTTATTGTTGTTATTATCATTATCATTATTGTTGTCTTTTCTTCTATTATTATTATTACAATCATCATAATCATTGTTACCATTACTTATTATGATGATTATTGTTGTTATTATCATTATCATTATTTTCATCATTTTTGTTGATATTGTCATTATTATTATTATTATCATTATTATTTTTGTCATTTTAACATCATCATCATCTTAATAATATAATTATCATAACTATTTACATACAAATGATATTATCATTACGTATACGTGTTTATAATTGAATTGGTCATTGAAATATCCACTCATGCAATTTATTAGCAATTGAGCACCGATAGCTCAGTCAGTTGCGTGCGAGACTTCCGTTCAGTCGACCAGCGTTCGAGTCCCGTTCAGTAGACAGGTAAGTATAGTATTTTTTTTTTTTTTTTTTTTGTAATCATATCAGATTAGTATCGTTATCATTACCATCAATATTATAATTAGCATCTTTATCATCATTTCCTCATCATCATCATCCTTATCATCATCATTATCATCATATTATCATTGTCGTTATCATTATCATTACTGTCAACATTATTATTATTATCATCATCATCATCATTATCATCATTTTTATTATTGGTTATTACCATTAGAATTTGAATAATCATTATCATAATTATAATTAAATAATTATCATCATTGTTAATGTTATTAGTACTATTTTTGTCATTATTGTTATCACTATTTTTGTCATTATTGTTATCACTATTTTTTCATTATTGTTATCACTATTTTTTCATTATTGTTATCACTATTTTTTCATTATTGTTATCACTATTTTTTCATTATTGTTATCACTATTTTTTCATTATTATTGATATCATTATCATTACTATCATCATTATTTATTTCACTATTATTATCATATTTCTATTTTCGCTATCATTACTATCATTACCATTATCATAATTATTATCATCCTTATCACCATCATTATCATTTATATTTTTATCATTATCATTATTGATATCAGTATTAACATCGCTATCATCAACATCATCATCACCATCATCATCATCATCACCATCATCATCATCATCATCATCATCATCACCATCATCATCATCATCATCATCATCACCATCATCATCATCATCATAATCATCATCACCATCATCATCATCATCATCATCACCATCATCATCATTATCATCATCACCATCATCATCATTATCATCATCATCACCACACAGACACGTAATTCCTTTTGTTATGATTAATGTATTATTATCATCATTAACATAGATTTTTCTTTTTTCATAATCGTTGTCATTGTTATTATGATTATCATTGTTGTTGTCTTTTCTTATATTACGATTATTGCAATTATCATCATTATTAATATCATCACTAATATTGTGATTATTATTATCATCATCATCGCTATTAATATTGTTTTTGCTCTCATAACTTTCATTATCATTATTGTTATCATTATCATAATCATTTTCACCATTTTTGTTATCATTATCATTATCATCATTATCATCTTTTCCATTATCGGTTATTATTGTTATGATTATCATCACTATCTTAATTATAATGAAATAATTGTCACCGTTGTTGATATTATTATCATCATTACTTTGATCACCATTATTATTGTTATATTATAATTACTATAATGTTACTGATATTAATATCACTTTTATTTTTTTACTCCTATCATTAGTATTATCTTATCATCACCATTACTATTATCATTATAGATATATATCTTGATTATATATCATATTGTTATCACCATCCTTATTATCTCTACCACTATCATTACTTTTACCATTATTATCATTATCATTTTTTACCATTATTATCATCATTATCATTATTTTCATCATCATTACCATTATCATCATTATCATTATTTTCATCGTTATCATCATCATCGGACACACACACACGTAGTTACGTCATTCCTGTTGTTATGATTAACATAATATTATTATCATCATTGAT
>BOPN01007450.1:45000-47500 GCA_017312705.2 Penaeus japonicus | reverse complement strand
AATTTCTTTGAACATTTGTCTATGAAAGAAGTAATGAATAAAAGTTTCCTAGCGAGCGCAGGTGTACGTGTGTATGCGTGTATGTACGTGTGTGTGTGTGGATGTGGATGTATGTGTGTTTTTCATTGTGTATGACTGCACGCATCCCGGTATGCATAAATAAAGCATTACTTCTCCCGTTGTTTGCGAAACACTGCACTCTGAAAATCAAAAGCAAAACTCCTATTGAGTCATAAACTGAATATGTCGTTAATTTCTGAAGTGTGCTGCTATCTTAACAGGAGCCTGTCACGCCTACATGCGAAGAATCAGAGTAAGTGGAGAGGGAGAGAGAAGGAGAGAGAGAGAGAAGGAGAGAGACAGAGAAGGAGAGAGAGAGAGAAGGAGAGAGAGAGAGAAGGGAAGAGAGAGAGAAGGAGAGACAGAGAGAATGAGAGAGACAGAGAAGGAGAGAGAGAGAGAAGGAGAGAGAGAGAGAGAGAGAGAGAGAGGGAGTGTGTGTGTGAGGGAGACAGAGACAGACAGAGAGGGTGAGAAAGAGTGAGAGGGAGATAGGGAGATCAAGAAGGAGAGCGAGAGAGAAAGAGAGATAGAAAGAGAAAGACAGCAAGAGAGAGAGAGAGAGAGAGAGAATCAGATAAACACACACACACACAGACACACACACGCACACACAGACACACACACACACAGACACACACACACACACACACACATCCAAACACAAACAAACACACAAACAAGCACACAGTGAGAAACAGAATTCGCGTGAGGTTTGGAGGTATACACCAGATATAGAATGTGTCAAGAACAAGAAGAATAAACGAATGAATGGTGACAGGTGAATACTTCCTTACAGACGCTGTTCATATATGAGTTCACATCTCAGAATCTTGCATAACTGTCAATATCTCTGTATATTTTGTGTTTCCTCTCGCTTCTTCATTCGAGACCATAGGTATCGGAGTACCACAGTAAATGGTATGTTGGTAGCTGGAAAAGTATCTATTGAGATATCTCTCCCTTATCTTAATGGTATAGCCTAGCACATTAACTTGAATGCCGGCTACTAAGAAAAGAGCTTCGGGGCATCACTTCCTTATCTTAATGGTATCTTTTGTTACATGAATAACACCCAATTCAGGAAGGGCGACACTACACGAAACGAGTATTGTCACGTTTATCCTCTCTGCAAGTGCCTATGTCCGTCAATGTTTTATGGTTGATAGGTCTTAATCATTGACTGAATATGGTCATTTCTTTTGAATTCAGTGAAGCTCTTTTCTCTTCGTCACAGAGACTTGAGACACAACGCCCTGCAGAGCTTAAGTGAGCAGCTGTTTCACACTGTCCCTCAGCTGGATCATCTGTAGGTATCTTCCTTTTCGCAGTGTTCTGGTGTGTGTACTTTATATAGAGATTTCTTACTAGCTTTTGCATGAATGCATTCACTTCCTTTCACTGCATGGGTAGCATTTTCATACTATGATATGACAGGATTTTTACTCTATTTACCCTAAATGAATATGTAATTATACCGTAAACATTTTTAAATAATTCTTCTGGAAATTTATTTTGCTATGGTGCAGTATTTCTATGCAAAAAGGCTATAATAGAATTAAGAGCAATCATATGAATCAACCATAAAATAACCGCAAAATCAAATCATCCCTGGCAGTCCCGGCGATATTTCGTCAGGGTGGATGCCCACTGGATGGAACTGCTGACATTCATGCCATTTAGCCGAATCGACACCCAAGTCAGCCATTCGACTCAGATTTCCGGTGGTTTGTCTCGATCTCAAGATATCAAACTTAGTATGTCTCGAAACACCCTGCACTTCTGGAGATGTTGCTTATATGAGCAGGAAAACGTAGAAGTAATATTGAAGAATTTTGTTACAATCATTTCCACGAAGCTAAAGAGCACGCATAATGATATGATTGTTAGGTCATATGGATTGATGGTATGAACATAAAGAAGCCCAGATAATGGAACGAGAAGTAAAATTCATACGTTTGGTTAACAGAAGGAATTGAGGAAGTCAACGGAGCTTAAAGTCGCAGAAAATCACCAAAGCGTGAAAACTGAAGACAATCACTAAAGCTTTTGGTTAAAGAATGTTATTAAACTTAAAAGCTTAAGTAAATAAATCAATAAAACATACTCAAGTCACCATTTTTTTTTTTTTTTTTTTTTTTGCTTAGTTTAATGTATCCTTGAGATTCTAAAAAAAAAATCTCAATGAAATCAAACAGATGATGGTAATATCAACCACTTCAATAAAACTCTAGATTAAAGTTGTCCTGATAAAGCATTCGAAAAATATAATTTATGTAACGGAATAGAAATCTATGTCAAACTATAATTAGATGTTTTAGATTTTTTTTTTTTTTTTTTTTTTTTTTTTTTTTTTTTTTTTTTTTTTCTTTTTTTTTTTTTTTCCTTTCAAAGTTAACCCAAAAGGTTATATGGGAAAATCAGTGATTTTTTTTTTTTT
>BOPN01007450.1:22500-25000 GCA_017312705.2 Penaeus japonicus | reverse complement strand
ACTAAAGTAGATCTATATCATGATGTCTTGACTGAAAATGTCATCGATATGTAACCACATAGATGATTTAAGTCTCTAATATGAAATGTGCTATATATATATATAACATATGAAATGCTCTTCAGGACACTTAAGGGGCTCGACCAGGAAATGAAAATACAGAATGCGTGAAAAAAAAAAGAAACAGAAACAGGAACTTGAAGGACTTGTGCCAAAGTATCTGCCAGGAAGCCTGCTGTCTGTTCAGCTCTGGTCATACCATATATGGAATATGATGAAGCCGAGATGACATCAGTTTTTGGTGGCGTTTCTTTATCGAATGCAGAAACCTACACCATATCAAGACTGAAACATTGTTTAATAATTTTTAACAAATTATGTCTAATACATTCCTATCATGTTCCTTGCCGTGTTTAAACAATGTATATGTGCTAAAGTATGTGTACCTGCATATTTATCTACAAAGGGTGGCATAAACAGAGAATAAGAGAAAATGATGAAGATAAATATTTTGATGTTGTTACATGAGTGTATACAGAGTTCAAAACATTTACAGTTTTTATGGATCTTAAATAGCAGCTCCCCTCTCTTCTTTCATAAACGACATCCACTATGTGGCCTTTGCATCTCTCCACACACATTGCACATTATTATTCTAGAAATTGTCCTTTGTGATCACTTTCAGTAACTTGGAATATTTCTAAGTTTTCCTAACCTATTACATACTACACACATGTTACACGCATTTCTGGAAATTCTCCTTTGTGAAGATTTCCACATCTCTTCATCATGATATATTATAATAATATATTAATCCTCTAAATACAAATTAAATTTTCTTTTCACATACACATTTGTGTTCCTTTCTCCATAATATTACCACTAATCTTTCTAGTCAAAATACAGTATTAGTATACAGTGAAGGAAATATGAACCAAGAGGAAACTGTCAGTTTAGTTTATGTATATCTTCCTCAATTATGAGAAAATGAAGACCTTAAGGTAATGCCATATATTTATAGGCATTATAGGCATTAGACTAAACATGACTATCATCATTTGACTTTGACTTTTCACTGCATTATTTCCCCATAGTTACCATAGAAGAAACAGTTCTTAAGAGGCTCTGTGATTTGGTAAACTTTAATATATTTTAAGAAAGGGATCTCTTTGAAGAGCCCTTTTCATGTAAAGGTATATTTCAAGCAAGAAAAGCTTTATAAGTGAGATGTGCTAAGCTCAATTTTTATCTAGGCACATTATGTTATCCTTCCATGAACTTCAGTTCCCCCTAAATTATCAAGTTACTGCCATCTCTGTGTGACAATAAAACTTTCAAACACATATAGTTATTACCATCCATGAAATAATCATTTTGCTTGCATTCTGGAGGCTAGCTTTTCTCAGAGAATCTGCCCTGTAAATGAAGGAACCTATCAAAATCTACTCTGATAGTATAAAGAGAAGTTGCAATATAGCATCACACAATTAGCCAAATCACATGTAAGAATGTTTGCATCGCTACAATAATGTAAAATCAAAACTCTTCAATTTTAGTATCTGCATAGTCAGAAAAGGGAAAAATTTAATGTTTTCCCTTTGGGAGTATTCTTGCTGTAAAAATACCACTAAAGGATAAATGTAATAAACTCAATAAATAACCATGAATTCCATACTAAAAAGTGAAATATACAAAAATACCTTCACATTAATGAGACTTTAAGCCATCACTTACTTCTAAATAGGAACAATAACACTAAATGAACAATAATAGCAATTTATACAAATGATAATAACAGTAAACACAAGTTTTAAAATGTTTCAACTGTTCCTTTCCGTAAATATAAACTATGCAAAAGAAAGACTAAACATGATTCTTTTGTAGACCTTACTGTTGTAAATTCCATTAAATTTGTGATCAGACTTAAATTTGTAGTAATAAGCAATTTAAATTTGATTTTACTCCAAAAAGCTAGTTATTTTCTTTTCAAATTCAAGTTCACGTTTTGCTTTCTCTATAGACATGACTTCAACTGATAGCTCCAATAAGGACATTTCAATGCTGGCTTGAAGCCTAGCAAATGTATTAATAAATAAAGAACGACCAAAATTTGATGCTGCAGATTTGTCCCACTACCAGAGCCTGAAGTAGGAAGACCACACATGAAACTAACAAACTTCTTTTATGTTCCCTTGTATTTCTGCCTCTTTGATGAACACAAACGGTCCCCACATCCTATCATACATCCTAGAACATACTATACAACACTGCCTCCTAACAGAATCTATTCCTTACTCAATACTGGAAAATATGTTTAGCCAGAGGGAATGATTGCACATGAATATTTTCACTCAGAACTGCAATTTATGGCACAAAATGTGTGCATACAAACTAATAACAAAGAAAACATGAGGATGTTGAATTTTGTATGATGAACTAGAAAGGAACAGATGTATTTCTGATTAGGATATTCTTGCTAAGATTTTAATTGTGAAAAAAT
>BOPN01007450.1:5000-12500 GCA_017312705.2 Penaeus japonicus | reverse complement strand
TAGTGAATGTATATGAAAATGATGCACAAGCCAATTAATCTGCACTTTCTACAAAAGCAGAGATCTTTAGTGTGAATATTACAAAAAATACTTTTTTAGCATTATTTAAATATAATTCATCACAATAGGACAAGTCCAACCATATAGACTTTTCAAATTATCATCAATATTATATTAAAGAAAAATAACAGTGACTCTTTAAACTATGCACTGACTTCAAAAAACACTTGTTTATTATTTCTAATTAAACATAGACATGAGTGGAGGCAAAAATTACAGCGATACCAGCAATTCTTATTGTTTACAAACATATATTCAGGCTGAAGCATGGACTATTCTGTTATTAGACATTCATTATATGTAAAGAGAATAGTGAGTAGATTGTAGAAGGCACACAAAAATTTGTCTTTGTGTGATAGTCCCCCTATAAAGCAAGATCCCTGATCAAAATTTTAACCCATTAGCAGCGGATGGCATGATTTGCTGCCAAGGCAGAGTCGGTCGTAGACACGGATGGAACTGTGCCAGACAATGTAAACCCGCCATCCTACTGCATAAATATTTAATTAAAACCGCAACCAATGGGTTAATTCACAAAAAAGTTGTGCTAACAAGAAAATCAATTTCACAAGACCTGGTCCCCGAAAATTGGTACCAGAACAATCTTGAGAAGCTCACTTTCTCAATCACGTTTTTAACATAACATTCTTAGCATTATTCATCTCATATATCAGAAAAAGTTCAAAGGACGATTAACCCACTCGCGCCAGTTGACGTCCTATCACGTGGTCGGAAAATATCCCCAGACCTGGGTTATATCCCGAAACGTTGTTCATTTTCTCTCCGAGTTCCAGGCAGGGCAATTGTGACATGCTGAAACATCAGCTATAGATCGCTAGATTCTTCTTTAAATATAATAATTTTTCATAATTTCTTAGACTGTTACTTTACTTTAGGTGTTTGAATGTCATAATATGAGATATAACATAAAAAAAAGAAAAAAATAATAACATCACAGATAACTACATGATACTGATGAGATCATGGTAATTTCTGCTTCTTGATCAGTTGATCTGAGTCAAAAAACTATTGTAAAATCAAATGTGATTGGCCAAGAAATAAAGTAAAATTAAAAATTCCAAGGTATAATACTACTTCTAATTTGTCAAATACGCAAGATATCACATCACATCACATCACGTCACAAGGTACATGTAAGTACTCTTATGTACATGTGTGATTATTTATATTGTTCTTTTTGTTTTCATTAAAAATAAAACAAGTACAAAACATATTTTTTGATGCCCCACTAAGAGACTGCTTTCACTTTTCATTGGTATTTTCATAGAAATGAAGAATATAGGCAACGTTCAATAAAATAACACTAGAAAAGCTGTAACACGTTTTTCAACTAAAATAACTCTGAACATGGCAATATTTTTACGTGCCCTTACACTGAAAACCATAAGAATAACCCCGCACAGCAGGGAAACACCCCAGCACAAAGCGTCACGCGTTTGTTATCTTCCCAGCATAAGCGGGAGTAGGCGAAAATAGGTCCCGTCAATGAGTGGGTTAAGTGATGGCTACCTTCTGTGGTTTTTCCTGCTGAGGCTTATCCACTGCTGCAGGTGGTGGAGCAGATGTGTTGGCTGCAGGTTGAACTTCTGCCATGACATTTGGGCTGGAAGTGCTTTTGCTTGTGAAGTCATAATACTGAAAATGAAGGAATACTTTAGTTTGTAATTCTTAATCCTTAATTATGTTTAAAATCCAAGAAATATATCTTCCCAATTTAATTATTACAAAATTAAATTTACACGGAATAAAGGCTGTACATTTAAACTATAGATGTCTATCAATATATATAATCAATGCCTTTAAAAGTAGATAACACCACATGAACATATAAATAAATCTAGGGTACATCTAAAAGAATGACCCACAAGGACACAGACACTTTGGCAACATTTCTAAAGCAGAATAGTGGTATAAGAATCACCTGCTTGATTCCTTGGCTCTTCTCAAGATCAACAAGACGTCTCTTTAGGCCGTCAACTTCCTGCCTCAGGTGTTGGTTTTCCCGTCGCAGTTGGTCCTTCTGAGCATCTACAACAGCTGTTTGGAGCTGACTGATCTGCAGAATATAATATGATAAGAAGACATAAAAAACCAAGGGCCTTGAGCAATCTATTTTATGCCTTTTGCTAAATTACATAGATATGTTTAGAGCCCATTCTTTGGGTTAAATTATGGCTATTTCAAAAAAAAAAAAAAGTTTACTAAAACAGAATAAACATATACTAAACACAGTACAAGGCTGCAATCCCGTACAATACTGAAATCATTTTTTGAAATACACAAAAATTTCCTCAATTTGTGGGGATAAGTCTAAGGGTAAAACCTTCTTCAAAACTCTGCTTGGAAAAAGACACGATTAGTGAAATTTGCTTAAGGCTAAAAGCTATAAAAAAATATCCCCCCAAAAAAACAACTAATGTAATAATAAGGACCCTACCATGATATACACAAAAATGTTACAAAATAGTAGTAGAGTATGGCAAATCCATGTAGGTCAGTGCCCCAAGATTATTTACAAAGTGGCTTTGCATTCTTACGATAGTTAGTTAAAAACTGAAACTTCTCAAAAATTCATTTATCTCAATATGTACAAAAATATCATTTTTGGTAACTTTGAGTAACTTGTGCCAATATATTGCATAACTGGTTCATTCCCTTAAATTATGAAAAGAAAATACTAAAAAATAAATATATAGACTGTTAAAAACTACACAGACTAAATACATCATAAAAATCATGTCAATTCTGTCCATCACTATCTTATAGATATGAGAAGTGTCTGTTTCAGCAAAACCTTCAATCTGTTTATTCTTATCTACTGATTCCACTCCTCCATTATCACCTATAACTACTGACTTTTTGCTTTTACTTTTCATGGTATTTTCCAGTGCCAGTTAAGTAGGATCTATGGTCCATTTTTTTTCATGGAAGCATCATCCTTCCTTCAAAGATCCTGTCAAGTCAGAATCACACAACTCCAAGTAATTGGCCGGATGATGCAACAGTACCACATCAACTGCTTGATCCAACTTGATCCAACTACCAAATTGCTTTTTCATAATTATAAGCCACAGTACTTATAGGAAACAACACATACAACCACCACAAAACAAATTCATTTTCTGAAAAATATGTCCCCTACCCCTGTTCCTGTGCTCAGGAAATCACTGATTCACAATGAGGGAATTGTTCTGCTTGCCTTTCCAAACAGATGCATATCAATGAAAAACAAAGTCACATCAATCATTTCTACCAGGTTAATTAACTAAAATATTCATTTTTATTTGCAAAGCACGTACCATATATGAAAAATGTCTTGAAACTCATTGACTATCAATACATATAAATAATTCCTTTAAAAGTAAATAACACCACATGAACATATACGTAAATCTAGGGTACATCTGAAAGAATGACCCACAAAAAGGCCATACTCCTTATGGAATATGGCTGTCACATATTGAAAAAGTATTGCACTGTTGATAGTGCAAGAGGATAAGCCCAAGGCAAGAAATTATCTGAGGTTCCTGAGGGGTAGACCCTGCCAGAATATATGTGGTGGTTTGTTGGCTGGACTGCAAAGCTCAAAGGCC
The DNA here is from genome assembly GCA_017312705.2 of Penaeus japonicus. Taxonomy (NCBI): domain Eukaryota; kingdom Metazoa; phylum Arthropoda; class Malacostraca; order Decapoda; family Penaeidae; genus Penaeus; species Penaeus japonicus. The sequence continues at coordinate 8,826 of BOPN01007450.1, read as the reverse complement.
ACCTCAGCATTGCTTCATAAAGTTTCATTCTTGATAAGGACGAGAATTGGTACTGATGGCCTACTCATTATGTCTACTATCAATATATAGTAATATTTAGGTAAATGTTTAAGATGCATGTGTGCCCACTATTGGCCTACACCAATAAGCACAGCCTCCATGTTTAGTGGCACTACAGAAAGCTAACAACCCTCCATCATATATATTCTGGATATAAAGAGCTTGTAGACATCCCTACTTGTTTATAAAAAAAAATATCAATACAAGTGCTGCTTTGCAAAATATACATGGAGGCCACTGACATCACATAAATTGTAGGCCTCCATCAAAGATTACACCAGAATTCTAATGTATTTGGATAGAAAATAGTCAGAATAACATATACTAAGAAAAAAAACATATTAAGAACTCTACTACAGGTAGCTTCTAACTAATTACCACTTTCTATTCTGTGGAAGCTAACTCCAGTAATAATATTGGTGGTGAAGTGCATAAAGGAATCACTGTGGCTTCCACACTTATCTGCACTCAGTCAAAGGCCAAATTTCTATCATACATATTTTGATAAACACTTGTGGCACACTGTTGTCAATTATGGAGTCTAGAGTCCATCCATCCCATATTTTTTATCAAGAACAAGAGACTCAAGCACTGAGACTTAGAAGTCAGTGCATTTTCCTAGTTGTTCAGTTCAAGAGCTATAATATTCCTTTGGGTTACATTTTGCCTCTTAACCCACTCACGACGGGGGCATTCTAGCCTTGAATGTCACAATGCCGGGGCTTTCGAATGCTTAGGCCTAAATCAATTAAATGGCTGGCACAATATTGTGCCACCCGGCCACTGGGCTTTTGAATGAGCAGTACAGTAGTGTACCACCCGTCCAGAGAGGGTTAATTGTTGCATTTTTTATGGTATACTTGAAAAGGATTAGAAAAATAAAAAACGGCTGAGAGACTTAAAGTCTGCATGGCAATATAGATGAAAGACTATTCTTCTTGTTACAGAAGTTTTTAAAATTTATATCATAAAATATTTGTTAAGAGAGAATACTCTTTTGGGATGTATTCTACAGATACACTGCACTTCAATGTGGCATGACTTAAAAGGCTGAGATAAAATAAAAGCACCCTAACACATTTGGGTCAAACATCAGACAACCATCATTTATCATCAACTATGATACCTGTTTAATAACTATCATGCCAGAATTTGTATGCTGGAAATTTGTTGTTCTCTTCCTGGATATCAGTGCAGATACATTACATATTACTTAAGCTTCCACTGCTTTATTTTACTAGCTCTCTTGGTGTTTAACCCATTAGAACTGGTTGACATCCTATAACGTGGTCAGAAAATATCCCCGGACCCGGGTCCGGAGATGACATGCATTTTCTCTCCAAGTTCCAGGCGGTGCAGTTATGACATACTAAATCATCAGCAATAGAACGCTAGATTGTTCTTTAAATATAATCATTTTTCACAATTTCTTAGACTCTGTTACTTTAGTTTAGTGTTTGAATCTCATAAAATGATATTATATAAAAACAAAAACTAACGTTACAGAAAACTATATGATATTGATGACATCATGGTAATTTCTGCTTCTTGATCGGTTGAATAAAAAAAATCTGAGTCAAAAAAATATTGTAAAATCAACTGTGATAGGCCAAGAAATAAAATAAAATATAAAATTACTATAATACTACTTCTAATTTGTCGATTACCCACGATATCACATCAGATCACCTCACAAGGTACATGAACATAGTTATATGTACATGTATGATTGTTTCTATTATTCTTTTCAAAAAATTAAGTATAAAATGTTTTTTGATGCCCCACTAAAAGATTACTCCCACTTTCCATTGGCATTATCACATAGAAGTGAAGAATATAGGCAAAGTTCAATAAAATAACACTAAAAAAGCATTGTTGTAACATGTTTTTTCTTACTAAAATAACTCTTCTGATCATGGCAATATTTTTACATGCTTTTACAGTGTAGACGCAGTCAGGCAAACCATAAGAATAGGATGGGTGAAAAACGCTCTGAGAGGTTCTGCGTGGTCACATGCAGCAGGAAAGCACACCAGAACAAAGCGTTACAAGCTTGCTATCTTCCTAGTGTCAGCGGAAATATGCAAAAATACACCCCATTGTGAACGGGTTTAGGAGGGTATAAATGGTAGCCCCTTAGAATTCAATTTGGCTTTGAGATAATTCATCAAAGATCTTCTAGTGCAACTTGATACTGAAAATTGGATTCCATTTTGGATAATTTTTCATCTAAAACATTGTGGCACACATGTATTGCATGAAAACTTCAAGTAGGCCTACTAGAATTTAATGGCTTCCCAATACTTGGAAATACTGAAATCTTAAAACATAAATCTTGGAACATGATATGAAATAAATAAAAAAAGTCTGAAATTTCACAAGCCAAAAGAAAAGCTGGCTTAATCTTGGTTAATGATAATTTTGAGTTAACTGAAAATAGCATATGAAATTTGATATTGAAATACAATACTTGCAGCACCACCTATGACCTTAAACCCTGCACTGATACTTAACTGATGTATTTGTTTGGAAAAGAGCCACCTATCGGGAAAAAAATCAGGTAAGTAACCCGTATATTGAAGGCCAATCATTAGCAAGGATGATATCATGTTCCTTATGCTTTAAGCCTTCATAAACTTTGTCTTTTGTAATCATATCATGAAGACAGTGTGAGTTTGTATTATTGGTTCCAGTATGAGACAAACATTTGTGATTCATAAATAATAATGTACTCAAAAGGTTTACCAACAAATACGGACCCAGTCTACACTCTAAGAAAAACTTACATGGAAAATGTTTACCGACCTTTTTGCCACAGCACCATTAAGTGCAAAGGCAACCATAATAATTGCGCACATAGTAGGCCATGTGGGTGATTGTAGTGTAAAGGCACCATATCTTTTGAGTTTTTGTTTTACTGTAAACAAATATATACCACATTTTATGTGATTTGCTGTGCCCCCCACCCACCCTAACAGTGCCAATTTTTCACAGAGTTCCCTGAGCCTGTTGAATAGGGAGTCGGTTTGCTAACTCAGAAACTGAAGGTTTACTCCAGAAATAACCATTGTACTCATTCTAATCACAGCTAAATAATACAGATATCATATACTTTGTAAATTTTCAGAATAGTGCCGCATGGCTAATTACATAAATCTGGTATTAGAAGTGAGTGTGACCCGTGATTCGACCACTATAACCCCCAATCTTGGTCCTGATAGCTGGGAAGGGCATAAAGGAGACCAGGGAAATTGTTAAAAATAACAGGTAATTACACATAAATACACAGCAATACCACATGCATGCCTCAATACCCTGCAATCCCTCCCAGATACCCCTGCTATCGGGACCAAGATTACGGGTTATACAGGTCGAATCACAAGTCCTATTCACTCCTATTCACTTTATCTGAATAGTAGAGGGTGAGAGGAATCCACAGATGCCAATGTCATGGTATCTGACGCTATTCTGAATATTTTCCGTGAATTTTGTTTGAGAGCATCACTGCCATAATCGAAAAATTTACCGAAAAGCCAAGCCATGCTTTCCCGATTAATTGGATTGTTTCATTCCCTTCCACCGGCGACATTTATGTCCATTAAAAATTCTGAGAAAATCAGAAATGTTCAGGAGACAACTGGATATGCACAGTATTTGCACTGAATGTATGTCATTTCATTGAAACCAAAAGGCGAAGGATTACGTTACCATACCTGCTTGGTAAGTAATTCAATCATTTGCTCAGCTTGAATGGCTCTCTGTTCCA
>BOPN01007449.1:35000-42500 GCA_017312705.2 Penaeus japonicus | reverse complement strand
CATCATCATCAACAGAACTATTAACTTTTTCCTCGTCAATATCACCATCATATTCACCATCATAATCACCATCATAATCACCATAAAACAACCAATTCGCTGAAACATTGTCATAAAACAGGTCCCTTGATTAGAATATGTGATGATTTTTATCTGTTTGGTTGATAACGAAGGATGCATTTTTTTCTAGAATTAATATGATGATGAAAAATTACCTTGATGATACTGAGGTAAGCTTTACCTATCTATCTATCAACCTATCAGCTCGCATATGATTATGTGTCCCTTTGCAATCACTTATGTACGGTATATGAATTTAATGTAGTCGCGATTATATACGCGTGCAATTATGCATGTACCGTGAATAGCTAGCCAGCGAGACACCAGGTAGACAGACATACAGATGGACAGTTGTGACAGACATACAGATAGCCAGCTAGACAGACATACAGATAGATAGCTAGACAGACATACAGATAGACAGCTAGACAGACATACAGATAGACAGCTAGCCAGACATCAGACAAGGAGGTAGACAAGGGTTACTTATATAGACACACAGATATGAACAGATACACATATAGACAAATACATAGATAGACAGATAAATAGAGAGGCAAGCAGGCAGGCAGGCAGACTGAGAGACAGACAGACAGAGAGACAGGCAGGCAGACAGACAAAAGAGAGACAAGCAGACAGACTTACAAACAGACAAACAAAAGAGAGACAGGCAGACAGACTGACAAACAGACAAGCAGACAGACAAACAAAAGAGAGACAAGCAGGCAGGGAGGCAGACAGACTGACAGACAGACAAAAGCGACCAAAATAAACTCAAAGGCAGTAAACCGAGCTTAATCCCCGACGGCGAACCCGAAGGAGATTCAGCGTCACTTCAGGCGGTCGTTACACGCTCATCTCAGGTCACGTGATCAATTTGTAATTCCTGCTTTATTTTCCCGCGAGAGAAAGAGTGAAAGGGATTTTCCTGCTTGTTCTTTCTTCTGCTTTGCCTCTCGTGATTTCATTTAGAGTTAATGTTATTTTATCCAGTTTTGTCAGTTATTATGGTTAATCATCATCATCGTCGTGTTCATGATCATTAATACATCACTATCATTGTTATTGTAAATATTATTATCATTATTTTCATTATCATTATTATTATGATTATCATTATCACTATTATCATTATCCTCCTCCTTCTCCTTCTCCTCTTCCTCATCATCATCATCATCCTCATCCTCATCATCATCTTATACTTTTTCTTCTCTCCGTCCCCCTCCTACCCCTCCTTCTCTTCCACCCCCTCCCTTCCTCTCCTCACTCACTCTCTCCTCTTCCTCCCTCTCCCTCCTTCCATCTTCTCTCCCTCCACCAATTTCTTTTTCTTCCTCTCCAAACTGTATATATAATCAGTCTCAATTTCCCCCTCTCCCCTGCTCTTCATTCTCTTTTTTTAGAGTACAAAGTTAAAGAAATAAAAACGAAAAGTACCTTGTGTCAGGACCAGTGAAAGTGATCCAAACTTTAATTAAGTTGTACTTTTACTATTCAAATTATTACTTCACTTTTCCAGTCGGTTTCTTTAAATCATAAGATGAAATTTTGTATCTTTAACCTTTTTTTTTTCATTCTTTTTTTCTTTCTCATTATCATCATCTTCATCCTCACCAGCTGAAACATTAGCTTTTCCATCATCATCATCATCATCATCATCACCATCCTCATCACCATCCTCATAACCATCACCATTATCATCATCATCACCATCATCATCACCATAATCATCATCACCGTCACCATCACCATCATCATCCTCATCATCATCATCATCATCATCATCACCATCATCAGATGCAGCAGCAGCAGAAGCATGAACTTTTTTCATCATCCATATCATCATCATCAACAGAACTATTAACTTTTTCCTCGTCAATATCACCATCATATTCACCATCATAATCACCATCATAATCACCATAAAACAACCAATTCGCTGAAACATTGTCATAAAACAGGTCCCTTGATTAGAATATGTGATGATTTTTATCTGTTTGGTTGATAACGAAGGACGCATTTTTTTTTCTAGAATTAATATGATGATGAAAAATTACCTTGATGATACTGAGGTGTTTCTTTACCTATCTATCTATCAACCTATCAGCCTGCATATGATTATGTGTCCCTTTGCAATCACTTATGTACGGTATATGAATTTAATGTAGTCGCGATTATATACGCGTGCAATTATGCATGTACCGTGAATAGCTAGCCAGCGAGACACCAGGTAGACAGACATACAGATGGACAGCTAGACAGACATACAGATAGCCAGCTAGACAGACATACAGATAGATAGCTAGACAGACATACAGATAGACAGCTAGACAGACATACAGATAGACAGCTAGCCAGACATCAGACAAGGAGGTAGACAAGGTTACCATATAGACACACAGATATGAACAGATACACATATAGACAAATACATAGATAGACAGATAAATAGAGAGGCAAGCAGGCAGGCAGGCAGACTGAGAGACAGACAGACAGAGAGACAGGCAGGCAGACAGACAAAAGAGAGACAAGCAGACAGACTTACAAACAGACAAACAAAAGAGAGACAGGCAGACAGACTGACAAACAGACAAGCAGACAGACAAACAAAAGAGAGACAAGCAGGCAGGGAGGCAGACAGACTGACAGACAGACAAAAGCGACCAAAATAAACTCAAAGGCAGTAAAACTCGAGCTTAATCCCCGACGGCGAACCCGAAGGAGATTCAGCGTCACTTCAGGCGGTCGTTACACGCTCATCTCAGGTCACGTGACTTGTAATCTCCTGCTTTATTTTCCCGCGAGAGAAAGAGGAAAGGGGATTTTCCTGGGTTTGTCTTCTTTTTCTTCTGCTTGCCTTCGTGATTTCATTTTAGAGTTAATGTTATTTTTGTCCAGTTTGTCAGTTATTATGGTTAATCATCATCATCGTCGTGTTCATGATCATTATCATTATCACTATCATTGTTATTGTAAATATTATTATCATTATTTTCATTATCATTATTATTATGATTATCATTATCACTATTATCATTATCCTCCTCCTTCTCCTTCTCCTCTTCCTCATCATCATCATCATCCTCATCCTCATCATCATCTTATACTTTTTCTTCTCTCCGTCCCCCTCCTACCCCTCCTTCTCTTCCACCCCCTCCCTTCCTCTCCTCACTCACTCTCTCCTCTTCCTCCCTCTCCCTCCTTCCATCTTCTCTCCCTCCACCAATTTCTTTTTCTTCCTCTCCAAACTGTATATATAATCAGTCTCAATTTCCCCCTCTCCCCTGCTCTTCATTCTCTTTTTTTAGAGTACAAAGTTAAAGAAATAAAAACGAAAAGTACCTTGTGTCAGGACCAGTGAAAGTGATCCAAACTTTAATTAAGTTGTACTTTTGCTATTCTAATTATTACTTCACTTTTCCAGTCGGTTTCTTTAAATCATAAGATGAAATTTTGGATCTTTAACCTTTTTTTTCATTCTCAATCGCCAACTGAAATGGAAATGTCAGTGAGAGCTTTGTCATTCTTGGTTTTATTCATTTTTCAGTACGTCTGTCACTCTCTCTCCCACATTCTTTTTTTTCCCTCTCTTTTGTTCATTCGCTTTTTTTTATTCCTCTTCTGTGTTTTATTTTTTGTGTGTGTCTGCTTCTCTCTCTCTCTCTCTCTCTCTCTCTCTCTCTCTCTCTCTCTCTCTCTCTCTCTCTCTCTCTCTCTCTCTCTCTCTTTCTCTTTCTCTCTCTCCCTCTCTCACTCTCTGTCTCTTTCTCTTATTAGTTTCTCTCGTTCTTGTATTTTTTCTGTATTTCCTATCTAATAATCATATCAATTAAATATGTCATCATATATATGTTAATGTAAAATAATCATTTTTATGATAGATCCTTTATAATTCGGTTTATCACTTTCGTTATTAATGTATTTCTTCATGTATACACTTTGTTGAGTGAGTTATTCCTGTTCCTCGGAGCAAGAACATGTTGTCTGATAGTTCTCTCTTTTTTTACGAGTCATGATTTTTCTGTGTTTTAGTGGAGCTGTACTTTCATTTCATTTCTCTCTCTCTCTCTCTCTCTCTCTCTCTCTCTCTCTCTCTCTCTCTCTCTCTCTCTCTCTCTCTCTCTCTGTGTGTGTGTGTGTGTGTGTGTTTGTGTGTGTGAGTTGTATATTGCTGCATTTTTTGTAGTTTCACTTTCTCTTCCGTTTATTTGGAACTGTTGCTACAAATTTCCAATTCTTTTTGATGTATATACGTTTACAATAACTGGCCTTCAAAGCAGAAAAATGACAGACATATCCCATGAATTAATTTAGCTAATTGACCCTACTTTCTGTTTACTAATTAAATTCCAATTATTTTCCACTTCCCTATTTGATGAGTTTTATTCCGTTGATTTTCTAATTCGTATTTTTGTTTTTTCGTTATTCGTTTTAACGAATTTCTCCCTTTTTCATCTCCTCTTTTCACATTCCCTTAACTCACCTTATTCATAATGATTCGCTCAGATTTCACTTCTTTACTCATGTAGTAACTCACAACCCACCTTCATCAAAGCCCCATCCTCTCCGTTACGAATTTTTCTTTTCTTTTTATCCTAGATTTATTCAAATACATTTCCCAATTAAGATACGAGTTTAGGATAGGGTCTTCCTATTTGGGTCTTCCTATTTGGTTCTTCCTATTTGGTTCTTCCTATTTGGGTCTTCCTATTTGGTTCTTCCTATTTGGGTCTTCCTATTTGGGTCTTCCTATTTGGGTCTTCCTATTTCCCTTCCTCAAATGCACACGTAAAAGATGCACTGGAGAGGCTAATGTATATTATACGCAGACACGGACACTCATGCTAATGTATGCTGTAGTACAACGGATGAGTGAGAGAGAGAGAGAGAGAGAGAGAGAGAGAGAGAGAGAGAGAGAGAGAGAGAGAGAGAGAGAGAAAGAGGGGTTAGGACGGGATAGAAAGGGAGAAGGGTAAAAAGAGGGGAGTGGAGAGATAAATAATGACTGAGGGGGAAGGGTAAGACAAGAAAAGAAAGATACAGGGAGGGACGAGAAGGATGGAGAGGAGAAGGGGAATGGGAGTGAAAGTATGAGGAAGGGGGATGAGGATTGATAAAGAGAGAAAGAAAGAGAGAGAGAGAGAGAGAGAGAGAGAGAGAGAGAGAGAGAGAGAGAGAGAGAGAGAGAGAGAGAGAGAGAGAGAGAGAGAGAGAGAGAGAGAGAGAGAGAGAGAAAGAGAGAGAGAGAGAGAGAGCGAGACTAAAAAGATATATGAAAAGGGAAGAATCTGATAAAGCAGTAGATAGATAGAAAGATGAATAGATAGATAGATAGGGAGGCAAAAAGGACACACATTCTAAAAGCTTTTACCTGATTGACAACAGCCAAAGGAAAGATAAAAGAACAAAAGAAAAAGTGTTCCGCGCTTAAAAGAAGGCCGTAACAAGCATTACATTCACCACAAGCACATGCAATCAGGCAAGCGCGGGAGATACGAGAGGCAGTCAGGCTCACATATCCATAAAGAGGAAGCTTGAAAGCGCGTCCAAGCACTCCTCCCGACCTCCTCCACCCCATTCCCCTACCCCCCCCCCTCCACCCCTCTTCCTTTCCTCCATCCACACGTGTAAGCACAACGCCACTCACTTCCCTCCCCTTGCCTCTTCTCCTCTCCCCCCTTCCCCCCTCCCCCCCTTCGTCTCCCACGCAAGCACTCCTCTTCACCTCTCCCTTTTGCCTTTCTCTTACCGTCCCCTCTCCCCCCACACCTCCCCCCTAGCCCATCTACCCCCCTTCCCCTCCCCTCCCCCGTTTTAACGCTGCCCCCTCCTACCTCTCCTTCTCCTCCCACCCACCCACCCACCCTCCTTATGCAAGCATTCTTCCCAATCTCATTCATTCCACCTCCCCTCTACACCCACTCTCTTATCCCCTACACACCCCTCCCTCTTGCAAGCAAGCATCCCATCTCCCTCCTCCTCGAACATCCCTTTACAGCTCCCCCTTACCCCCTTACCCCCTCTTCCTCCCCCCTCGAACATCCTTTTACAGCTCCCCCTTACTCCCTCTTCTTTCCCCCTCCCCCCTCCCCCCTCCCCCCCATCCCCAACCCGCCTACACTTCCTTTTACACCCCTTCCCCCTACCCCTCCCATTTACTCTGGAGGTCGCTCTGCCGACGAGATGCTGTTTTCACTAACGGTCTGTTCTGCTGATTGTCCTCCCAGCCAGGACATTCTCTCGGATCCGGGAAGGGGGCATGAGAGAGAGAAAAAGAGAGAGAGAGAGAGAGAGAGAGAGAGAGAGAGAGAGAGAGAGAGAGAGAGAGAGAGAGAGAGAGAGAGAGAGAGAGAGGGAGAGGGAGAGGGAGAGAGGGGGAGAGAGAGAGAGAGAGAGAGAGAGAGAGAGAGAGAGAGAGAGAGAGAGAGAGAGAGAGAAAGAGAGAGAGAAAGGGAAAGAGAAAGAGAGAGAGAGAAACAGAGATAAAGAGAGAGATAAAGAGAGAGAGAGAGAGAGAGAGAGAGAGAAGAGGGGAATAAAAAGAGAGAGAGAGAGCGAGATGGAGGGGAGAAATAGAGAGAGACAGAGACAGAGACAGAGACAGAGACAGAGACAGAGGCAGAGACTTTGAATCTGGGAAATAAAGGAAATCTGTGAATAAAGATACAGAGGAAAAGGAGGAGCGACAAGAGAAAGAGAGAGGGACGAGATTAACGTAGAAAATTAGAGAGAGAGAAAGAAAAAGATACAGGGATCTGGGAATAAAGAAAGGGAGAGGGAAGGGGAAAGTAACACGAGGAAGAGATGGGAGGGAGACAGAGATAAGTAGATAAATGGATAGATAGAGTGAAGAGATGGATTTTTCCGGGATTATTTTTGCTTTTGTGAAGGATAAAAAAGTAAGAAAAAATGATAAAGAAAGGGAAAGAGATAAGAGGAAATGTGTGAATAAAAAAAAAAATGTTATGATATGAACTAATTAAGCCTACTAAAAATGAAATGAGAATGTATGATAATGACATTTAAGGAAATAGACGAAATTACCCGACAATGAATGTAATGATAGAGCATGATTGAAAGACCTAAATGATTACAAGAAGAGGGAATTCCGAAGCAGGTCCATTTGCTATCACGAATCACACTAGCAAAGAATCTTTCAATTGCATCCAACAATCAGTTGCATTCAGCTCACAAGAAAAGTCTAATTTGCTGGTACTTCGACCATGACTAATTCACCCAGATAATGGCACTGGCAACATAAAGACAACACAAGAAACACAATAAACAAACCAGAATAAACCAAGCGATAAAAAAAAAGATAAACAGGCAATTAAATAAAAAATTAATCGATTAATAAATGATGGACATACAACCATGAAAACTAATTAATCATTCAGACTTCGGCAATTGAAATATCTTTTTAATGAAGATAAACATGCT
>BOPN01007447.1:52500-59157 GCA_017312705.2 Penaeus japonicus | reverse complement strand
ATATATATATAGTGTGTATTTGTGTGTGCGTCTGTGTGTGTGCGTCTGTGTGTGTGTGTGCATTATATATATACATATATATGTAAATGGTGAATGTTTGTTCGTTTGTCTGTGTTTAAGTGTGTGTGTGTTTGTGTGTGTGTGTGTGTTTGTGTGGTGTATGTTTCTGTATGTGTGTGTGTGTGTGTGTGTAGTGCGTGTGTGTGTGTTTGTGTGTGTGTGTGTGTGTGTGTGCTTGTGTGTCTGTTTGGTGTATGTTGCTGTGTATGTGTGTGTGTTTGTGAGTGTGTGTGAGCATGTATATTTTTATATGTGTTGGTTTGAGTTTGTGTACCTTTGTAGTGTATGTTTGTTTGTTTATATGTGCGAGTGTTATGTGTTTGCACACGTATGTGCGCGTTTGTTTGTGTGTCTGTGTCTTTGTGTGTGTATGTGTGTGTGTTTGTTTGTGTGTGTGTGTACACACATATAAACTTCTGTATTTGTCTCTCTCTCTCTCTCTCTATCTATCTATCTATCTATCTATCTATCTATATGTCTATCAATCTCTCTCGCCCTCTCTCTCTCTCCTTACAGTAAGGAAAGAAACGAGAGGAGAGAAGGAGAAGATATGATAAACAGAGAAAGTCCTCCACTCGACAACCAACACAGCTTCTTAGCGGCGGCCGGGAGAGACAGACAGCGTGGCGCCAACCGAGCCTGCTAATGTTGGATTCCCAAATTTATATTTGCTTATTCTGTTACTCTCACTCAAGTGTCTCTCATTTTATGTTGTTTGCTAGTAAAAAGATAATTTAAACTTCAATGTAATGCATACACATACACACACACACACACACAAATGTATACAGACACACACATTGAAATACACATACGGATGCACAGTTAATAACTATTACAATGATTAATTTTGTCATTATTATTATTCCTGCATGACCTGTTGCAATGACCTCCGATGACCTGTTGCAATGACCTCCGATGACCTGTTGCAATGACCTCTGTCCATCCTGCTCTCTCATCTCTTGAATTTGGCAACGAGTCGCTTCTATCAACATATCTATTGCTTTTGTTATCTTTATCATTATAATCATTATCATCCTCATCCTCATTATCATTACCATCGTCATAATTATCATCATTATTATCATTGTCTACACTACTATTATTATTATCAGTATTATCAATATTATTGCTATCATTATCATAATTCTCATTATCATTATTATCATTATCAGGGAGATCTTGCAACTTGTAACTTAATTATGATACGATAATGCCAACAATAATATTTTCGAGAGAAACGAATTACAACTGAACTTGAGCTTAGGATGTTGAGAGTACATTTTATCTATGAAAACATTGTCTAATATCAAAGCTCTCATTTGATTATTATCTTTGAGAAAAACAAACAAACAAACATAATATTCAGTAGGAATTAAGCTTTGCTTTGACGTCTACTCAGTCTAGCTTTGATTCCTTTTTAGATATTTAAAAACAGAATTTCAAACATGGATTCTCCAAGGGAGATATTGCTGCCATGCTGTTGCGCATTGCGAGGGTTAACAAGGATACTTCCATGGGTACTTAGGCGATTTCTGTGTGAGAGAGACTGGCGTATTGAATATTTTGGTCATTAAACAGATGGTTATGTTAGTGAAGTATTTACCATGTTCAGAGTTCAATACTAGTGCCCAGTACAGTTTTTGTGCATATGTCCATATGAGATTATAAGAAATCTTTGCAACTTCCGATGACAATAATAACAATGATTCCTCCTTCCTCCTCTCTCTCCGCTGCAAGGCTATGCAAGAGAGAGTGTGTGTAGGCAGTGTCTCAAATACATACATACATACATACATACATACATACATACATATATATATATATATATATATATATATATATATGTGCGCGTGTGTGTGTGTGTGTGTGTGTGTGTGTATTATGTATGTATAACATGCATATATATATATATATATATATATATATATATATATATATATATATATATATATATATATATATATATATATATATATGAATATGCTCTTATGTATATGTATGTATACTTTGATGTATATATATTGTTTTGTTTATTTTTACATAGTTACATTGTTTGATAGACAAGCAACAAATAAGTCTCAGACTCGCTCAGCGTGAGGGATCACCTCCTCCCGTGGGCGTGGGCGGGTCTCAGTTCCTGTACCAGCGCCTCTCCGATCTCCAGGAAGGACTAGAACTGGAATAAGGTTCCTCCGGACATCGCCAACGCCGCCAGCTGCTACTGCTGGAGTCCTCCCGCTCTGGGGCCACTGGGGACTCCCGCAGGCTTTCTTCGGACGAGCCGCCGTTGCAGCGGTTGAGCGCAGCGGAAAAGTACTCCAGTCCAGGGAACCGTCCGACTCCTCTTCCCCCGCAAGAACTGACTCGATGGAGGTAAGCATCTCCAGATCCTTTTCCCTTGTCTTTTCGTAGAGTCGCTGCTCCTGCATGGACACACTGAGGCCGAAGTCGATGACACAGACAGTCACTTGCTCCTCTCTGATGTCAAGACATACATTGCCTTCGTGCAAATCTCCATGTGCAATGCCGGACTCATGCAAGCGCTTGACGATGTCATTCAGCTGTGCAACAATGTCCTCCTTCTGGTCGGCTGACAGCGATTCGTCCCACAAGCACTCTCGGAGCGTCACTCCGGCATACTGACTCACTTTGGCGTGTTTCTTCTTCGAGATGTACACTCCCTCGATCTGCTGCGCGCCAGCCACCCCGCGGACTTCCGTGAGTGACGTGATCTCCTTGGCGAGCAGCTTATAATCTACCGTCTTTAACACCTTTACCACCAACTTACAATCGTCCTTAGACACTATGTGCGTGGTTCCGTCCATGCCTTCGCCCAGGCCCTTGGAGGCGAAGCCCTTCATGTGCTCCTTGAACTGGGCCGCAGTCCAGACCGGAATGCAAAGGTCCTCCAGGCGTTTCACGACTGCGTCCATTGAGAGTGTGAAAAGGAGGGGAAACCGACAGCTTATTTGATAAATTGACAGAGAGATCAACAGACATTTGATAGACGTTATTGAAAAATTTCAGTTATAAGAATAGTGTAGCCAACCATTTACTCTATTATAGAAAAAGCGTCAGCAAATTCATCAAAAATGTCCCTCCTAAAGAAACCTGTTGCCCCTAAGAATTGTTGTATATCCTTGGCATTGTGTGGTGGTCTCATTTCTTTGATACTCTTGACCTTCTCTGGGTCAGGCAAAATTCCTGCTAGGGTGATCTTAAAACCCAAGAACCGAAATTCTTGTACAGCAAATTCGCACTTCGCCACATTGAACTTATAGTCAGCACAGTCCAATAGCTTCAGTGTTTCTTCCAGTTACCTAAAGTGAGTAGGAAAATCTTGGCTATATATGACGACGTTGTCCAGGTATGCAAGTCTGTGCTTTCCTAGGACTGGAGACAGGACCACATTCATCGTCCTCTGGAAAGTGTTGGGAGCATCCAGCGAAACTGGAAAAGGAGGTATCCAACGCTAAAGGCAGTTTTGGGTCTGTCAGTAGGCTCTACAGGTACAGACTAATAATCAGACCTGCTGTCAAGAAGCGTAAACACCTGTGTCTCTAAGTTCGTCGACCAGCTCGTCAATTCTTGGAAGAGGGAAGGTATCAGCAACTGTGACAGCATTAAAGTTGCGGTAATTGACACAGAACCGCACACTGTTGTCCTTCTTCGTAACATGCACAACCAGTGAGAGCCATGGTGATGTTGACAGTTCTATGATCCTTGGATGTAACATCTGATCGCACTCCTTTCTTATCTTCAGCTTTGCAAATTCTGGGAGCCTCCACTGCCGAGTGCAGATAGGTGGCGTGTCACCTGTGACAATCTTGTGTGACACTCGAGACTAAACCAATCTGGGTTTTATCACCTGAAGAGACAGAAACTTGGAAAGAACTTGCATTATCTGTTCCCTCTCTACAGCAACCAGGTGTCCTAATGATGGGTCCGATGCCATTTCTACTCCATCTGCCTCAATCAAAATTACCTCAGCAACCGCACTTTCATGCAAAGCAGCATCAATCTTCACTACAGTATCAGTGGGTGGTAGCACATGACAAATTTCAGATAAATCTTCTTCAGGATCTGTTAGCTGAAGACCATGAATACTGTCAAAAATATCTTCCTCCTAGGCTAAATCAGTTTTCTCTTCCTGAGTCTTCTGATCTCACATATAGAGCCCTCAGGTGTGGCTCTTCACAGCAGTCGATCGGTTCACTGTAAGCAGAGAGTTAAAGAAAGCATGTTCACCATTGTCAATTTCAGGCACCAATCTTACCTCTATAGGAGTACAAAAATGAGCCCAATTCTTGAGTATAACAGGCTTTGCAGACTAATACAGACTTGTCATTAAAAACAGAAGGAATGCTGCATGGCACATAGACCCCTGGTTGGGCCAGACAAACAGTCCAGCTTTTGGGTGCATGACAAATTGTTGCACACTCTTCTGAATAAAAGAGGGCCAAGGATTCTCCAGCTTCATAGTCAATAGGATAAACCATACCATCAAGATGTAGAAAAGCTTCCTGTGCTTGCAAACCATGTTTCTTATATTCAACCCTCCTTAACAAGTCTGTACCAATAAGCATATCTCCTGGGAAAGAAGCACCATCTATAACCATAACCCTGTAATAGAGCTTTCTCCCCAGTCTCGGTCAAATGTCCACATCCATTTCCTCCAAAACAGTAAGCTCCTTTCTCGAGACTCCCTTTATTCCTCTAACTGCAACATGGGTCCTGTGAGGTAGTAGTCGCAACATAGCTTCTTTCTTCGATAAGGTGACCTGGTTTCCTGTGTCGATAAATGTAAGAAAGCTTCCGCATAACTGTCGGTCTGCCACAAGGGTTTGATTTGTCTACTGTTTCTCGTTCAGGGCGAAACACTCTGGAACCCTGCAGACTTGGACGTCCTCCCGACGCGGCGGATTCCGTTCCACTTGGAAGGTTAAGAGAAGGACACTCCCTACAAAAGTGCCCTTCTGCTGACAAGCTCAACAGGTTGTTCTCTATCGGACGATCATGTGCCGCGATGGTCGTCGAAAGTGTGCAGGTGGATAAAACAGACCTGTCAAAAGGCTTCTTCATCAAGATGATCCCTGCAGAAATCCCCTCCTGATAAGCTCATCTGGTTCGCCAATAGCCTTAGGATAATCCCGCACACCTTGATATACAGCTCCAAGAGCCACGTAGAAATCAAGAGGAGCTTGTCCACTCGCGAGCCTCTTCTTGTAAAACAGGCAGAAAAAGTCACTGAAGGAGCACATTCCCCAAAATTTTAGTCACAGCTTGGTTTGAATTCTGTCCACGCTGTAATCGTGTTAATCAAAGGAGAGCTGTTGATTATAAGATCAGCTGGTCCTCTGCAGTGTACTTGAGCATTCTGAATGGAAATTCTCTATAGTTGGTGGGCGAGAGGATTTTCTATCTGGCAGTTCAGCTTTCAACCTCCTGGTTGCAGTGAAGAGGCTGAGATGCATGCGGGTTATGGTGCACATATACTGGTGTTGAATGGTGGGTGCTGACGAGATCGAGATCGATCAGGTAGGTGGACCTCTCAGCAGGTACAGGTGTTTGGCGGGGAGTTGCATTAGAGGAAAGGCTTGGAGTGATGACATGGAGAACTTCCCTGACAGAATTGTTGGCTTCTGCCATCATATCTCGATCTTGCTGAGCTCGGTTTTCAATTGCAATTCTGGTTTCCCAGAGTGCTAGACGGTCCATCTCGGCTGCTTTCGACCTCCACCTGTCGTAAAGCCTCCACCCTAAGCCGTGGTCTTGTAATAACACTGCCTCAGTATTCTTCTCCCTATCACTCCAAGACTTTCAGCTTTTCCTCTGACACACACCTGTCTTCTTTTGCCTTGGTCTCCATCCTAGCATATCCTAGCATATCTTTGACTTTCTTCCCTCTTTTCTTTCTTTTCTTTCTTACTTTCTTTCACACTCCCTTTATTCATTTCTCTCTTTACACTTTTATTCATAATTTATATATATCCCTTTTATTTCTTCCTTTTTTTGTTTCTATGCTTTATCTTCGTGCTTTTCTCTCGCTCTCTATTTCATTCTCTCTTCATTTTTTTCTTCTTTCTTTTTTCTCATTCCTTTTTTTTCTCTCTCTCTTATTTCTATGTTTTTTTTTTCTTCTTTCACTCTCTTTCTTTTTTTCTCTCTTATTTTCGTTCCCTTTTTCTTTATTTCCCTTTCTTTATATACTTCTTCCTTTCTGTCATTCGCAGACGCATCAACCAAGTTGCCAAAGGGTAAAAAGGAAAAGAAGGAATCTATACTCATCTGTATCTAAATAAAACATCTTCTCCCATATTTCAGGCACTGGAGCAAATAAGGAAACACGTGGCGCAAAAGGCAGCAAAGAGAGAGGAGGAAGAACGCCTTAAGGCGGAAGCTCTCGCCCGACGCCGTCAGGCGCTGGAGTCAAGAAACGCATGAGTGCCCAGATGGAGAACAAGCCAGACTTCGTAACTTACGGGATGAAACACACAGGCGCCGGGATCAAGAACGACAACAGGCAGCGTAGAGATAAGAGGGGCTCGCAAAGTGAGGTTTACTCGTCAAAGTGAACTGAGAAGGTGTGAGGAA